>JAOWAY010426132.1:0-20782 GCA_028565895.1 Goniobranchus geometricus | reverse complement strand
AGGAGCTCCAGTTAATTGTCATTTCGAATAAATGCAACAATTTTGTTTCTACCTCTGATGCAAATATGCGGTATATCAAATATGGACACTTGCTGTTTGCTGCATACAACAATGCTAGAATAATTGCAACATTGTTATTTTTGTTTAAAACAAATGTCTAAAAAATGGTTGTTGAATAGACTAAATAAATTTTAATGCCAATAGCCAAATGACATCAAGGAATTTGTTCACAGAAATAAACTAAGTCAGTGAAGTATCATCCAAATCAGGAAAAAAAGCCCCAAAAAGCAAACCCATCCCCAACCTAGAAAACCGTAACATAACCTACCAACCACTCCACCCCCACCGAAAAAACAAACAAACAACAAACAACCACACAAAAAACAACAACAAATCATGCTTGATCCAAAAGGGGAAGCTTCTTAAGTGCATAGAGCATGACCACATTCGTGGATAATAAAAGCTTTTTATTATCATCATTACCAACATGGCAATATGGAGGAGATGATTTGCTGGTGTGATGGTACAGACCAAGTCTTCACAAATTTCAAGTCCATCCTTGTTTTCTTTTAAGTATTTACTTTTATTGATTGATAGATGCAGGCATGCACATTACCTAGACCAGGAGTGCCCAGGGCAGCAAATTGATCGCAATGCACCTGTCAATCGCTAATTGACTGGCAGTCGATCTCGGGATGGCTGAAGGACACACCTTAGAGGTTCATAGTAGCATTCTGGCGAGTAGTTTTTCTTGGATTTGGCAGCTTTGTGTAAGTTTTTCTCCTTTGTCGTAGTGAATGTAATTAAGTGTACAATGTATTATCTATCTAAATTCTATGCTAAATTGAATGATGCCAATAGGCATACCAGCAGTTTTAGTTTCTTTAATTTTTTGTTCAGGGCTTCGCCAGACTGGTAGACGTCCAAAACCTGGGAAATCTATTACAAATTTTTCTTACGTCTTTTTTCTTTTTTTCTGTCTGTGTGTCACCAAACTCCTCCGCTCATGGGCAACCAATCTTGGCAAATAAGGTATCGATTGAAAGCTCTCACTCCGAGGAATGTCTGATGGATATTGTGTTTTAATAAAGATAAGGACAACTTTACAAAACAATGCTTTCCATTCAAGTAAGACCAGAGAGAGGAATACTCAGATAATCGCCATGCAATGCAGGCAGGGCCTCTGAGCAAGACGTGTGTTCACAGCCATGCCCAAGACAAACAAGTCAACCAGTGTGTTATCGTGGCCTTCCTGTGTAGACCTGTCTAAATCGATCATCATCGCCAACAAATGACTCGAACAAATTGCGAGACGCTAAAGTCGATTTCCAGCTTGAAGACGGCCCTGTGATTCTCTTCAGAAAAAAATCACAAAAAAATAAGTAATAACAAAAGGGACACTACTCTGGTTTTATACTCGGCTAGGAAAGTACACGCAATGGCACCGCAACTGCTAGACCCGACGAGTAGGTTAATATAGAGAGAATAGAGGGAAAATGGAAACCGACAGGGGCGCGGGCTTGGCAGTTTCCACTTGGAATGGCGACCCGCACATGTGTCGGTTGTGGCAGTCAGTGAGTTGAAAATTATAAAATGCCTCTTAAATCTTCAACAATTATTTCTTTCCTCATTTTAGTGACATGGATTCTTCTGTCTGAGCGTAAAATATTTGAAATGGAGAACATTGATTTCCGAAATTTGTTCATTATACGCCTTAGCAAATATAAAACTAATTAACATTCTTTCAACATTTGCTTTTTTTTTGTTGGGAATACAGAGAGATAATGATTTAACACATTCCCTTTCAACCTATGTATTGTATGATTTATGCTCATAATGTGACGTGACTTTATGTTTCAGACTTACCTTTGCTGCCTGGTTGTGTAGGAGCCATCAGAAGCATAGCCATCACTGGCCTGACTGTTGACTGGCAGAAATGTAACAGAAAAAAAAGCAATAGGTGTTCATATCAAATAAATAAATTCAAAAAAGTTATTCAGCAGTTATCCATATCTGTATTATACAGTATCATTACCATATATCAACCATGCTCTAAACATCACTAAGATGAGCTTTCACAGAGCACTGAATCGACTATGTGCTCAAAGTGCTTCACAATGGCTCCCTGACAGTCCGTTTCCAACCAAATACCTTCTCAACTCCATGTGGAGTATACAGACATGCTGCCATTTCACAGGTGTACTTGCTGTGGCATACTGACAAGATCTTCCTCTTCAGGTACTCAATAAAACCTGAGAGAGATACGGAAAGGTGTCTAAATAGCCTTTTCCAAGGTGTGGAACTCAGAACCTTGCCGTTACAACTCAAACACCTTGATCCCACAGCCACATGTAATTAGAACCTTCCGTCTTATACTCCTTTCCATGCCTTCTGCCAAGTATTCTCTCCCAGTTTCTGTCATATGCCCTCTTCCAGTTTCTCTCATATGCCCTCTTCCAGTTTCTGTCATGTGTCCTCTCCCAGTTTCTGTCATATGTCCTCTCCCAGTTTCTGTCAAGTATTCTCTCCCAGTTTCTGTCATATGTCCTCTTCAAGTTTCTGTCAAGTATTCTCTCCCAGTTTCTGTCATATGTCCTCTCCTAAGTTTCTATCATATGTCCTCTCCAAGTTTCTGTCAAGTATTCTCTTCCAAATCTGTCATATGTCCTCTCCCAGTTTCTGTCATTTGTCCTCTCCCAGTTTTTGTCATATGCCCTCTTCCAGTTCCTGTCATGTTTCCTCTTCCAGTTTCTGTCAAGTATTCTCTCCCAGTTACTTTTCCATCATGCGTCCTCTTCCAGTTTCTGTCAAGTATTCTCTCCCAGTTTCCATCATGCGTCCTCTTCCAGTTTCTGTCATGTGACCTCTTCCAGTTTCCATCATGTGTCCTCTTCCAGTTTCTGTCAAGTATTCTCTTCTTCATATAAAATGACAAACTCTGTTATATGGAGTAGTACTGAAGCCATGCAAATATTTGTTGAAACCTCCTAGTATGTTGTTTCTTTCCCCTCTGGTTCTGAGGATGATTGATTGGGTACATTTTGTTATTATCCATTTCATATGCATATTGTCCCAGTTTCTGCGTCTGATGAGGGACATCAAAAGTTTGTTCAAAACGTTACCCGTTTGTCCTGTTTGTGTTTTCAATCGATTAGGTATTTCTATTCTTACAGCTTGATCTAGATCCATACTCCACAGTAGCATTTTTGTATGCCAACCATCCAGTATGTCGTCAAAGACCACAATTGAAGCACTATTTGCCTTGTCTCTTTGTCATCTATCCAGCTTCTCCTTCCCGCTACTATGTTTAGTGTCATATTCTCCTCAGATTTTCTGAGACTGTCCCCAAAGAAGTTACATTGGGTTCTTCTTCTTCTCCTTTTTCTCCTTCTTAAAAACACATCTTTTCACATTGTTGCTTATTTGTATGCCTGCTGATAAATTTACCAATCTGTAAACATGCCTTTTGTCGTAGCTCATTCGGAGCATAGCTCATTTGGTTATCTTCAAAAAGAGTCCATAACATGATTGAAATATGTGTTTAGAGCCTGTCCATAACATGATTAAAATATGTGTTTACAGCCTGTACTTGTATGGGGTAGTTTCTTCTTCTTCCACACTATCATTATCATATAATACACTGACTGTCCATTTGCATAATTGTGGTTGTTCCATTCCATTTCCCTCTGTTTTTAAGGGTTAGTTGATTGGGGACAATTTTGAAAGTTACCAAAGCTTCTGCTGCATTTGACTATGAGTGGAAAGTTGTCTAATGTGAAAAGAATGCCTAATCTTAATGTCAAAAACTTGTGTAAGCTCTTCTGACCCTCTACAGCAGACTAAAAGCCTTGCTTTGTAAATCATCAACAAAATGCGTACATAGTCATAACAGAAGTTTCTCAAAATATGACAAAAAGTAAGAATGGTCCCGAAAGAACATGATTTTGGAAGATTTTCTTACTTACTTGAGTTTTCTCGGGAGAGTCGTTGACTGTAAGCTATATGAATTGAAGAGAAAACAAAAAGGAAATGATATTTTCATAAATTTTTATGAATTTATTCTGGAAAAATAACAATAGCAAACAAAACATAACCTTAGTCAATATCAAAAGACAAGCAAAAGCATTTGTTAAAAGCTGCCGTGAACTGAATCCTTTAAATGAAAGCGAATAAAAAGACAAACAAATACAGAAACTCTCAAATTTTGGTCTGATCAAAAGACATGACACCATTGAAAGAAAGACGATTGGCTCTTGGTGGCATGGTGTAGAGTAAGAGGATACACAGAAGACAAGTGTTGGGCAGGCACTTGGTTTTCAAGGAACTGGTTTTCTGTGTTACTCAGATATAATAAATGAATAACTGAAATTTGACCTGGAATCTAATTCGTGGGTCGACCAACGCAATCCAGGTATCAAGATCATCATCGTCTGAAGTCCACAATTTGGATAATGTTGAGTGGGAGCTTTGATTTGTCACAGCCTGCACAATGAAGGCTACAATACTCCTATTCAACCTGTGGCATACACAGAATATCATTCTGTGATGGCATGGACCTTCTAGTTCCCACCTTGGCAATGCGACCCAGGAGACACGCACAGAGAAGGAAAAGGGAGATGAGAGGCATGCTTGCATCGTAATTTTCTGCCTGTACATCTAGATCTCAATAATAGTGAAAGTGAAAGGAAGTCAATATCCAAGTTGAAATGGGTCAGGCCTATGAATGAGATATCTAAACCAGGAAGCATAACTGGTTGTCCAAATCGAAACTGGACTCTTGCTCAGTGTTACAGGGGACCTTGAAGATGGTCAAAAGATGATGACGACCGGATGGTATCAGAAAAAGGTGAAACGGCACAGGACAGAAACTTATTTTGTCTGGTAGTAAAGGAGTTGTGGTCGGTAAGGATACACCCTGTAGAGGAAGAAGACATGTTGAAAGGTCTGGGTATCAGAGTATGCCCTTGTAGCCAATAAACCAAGAGTGACTATCGGGGATAATTTTTTCAAGAACCTACTTCATGTCAGCTGTGTAATGAAGGTAACAAAGGCAAATCAATACTTTACAAGTCACTGCTATATGCTTAACATGAGTTTTCTGTGAAAAAGAGTTACTCACTCTGTTGTGAGAGTTAGAGGTAGAATTTGATATCTATCAAATGGTATTGGTTAAAGAAGGTTTCCCCACCTCCTTGTGTGATTGTAGATTTCTAAAAAATCCAACAAAAACAAACAAAAAAAACAACAACAAAAAACAACAAAAAAACCATCAAACTCAATCTAAAACAAAATTGAAAAAAATTAATGAAAAACCTATAATAAAGATTACATTCGGCCCAGGAAACGCTATTTAAATTGTAAATCTCCTTTATTGTTTTCCTTCCACTACTGTCTGCCTAGCACCCCCATATTTCAGTTTTACGTGACTTCTACTCAAGGATTGATGTAACAACGAGAAAGAGAAAAGCCTAACCTGAGTTCCGACTTGAGTTGGCTGAACCCTTTGATCTTCCTGACATGTTAGATCTTTGTTCTCTTCTTCTGGAAAAGAGAGAGGGGAAAAAAAACACAACAATGTAGCGGTGATAAAGAGTAGGCAGTGGATTGAGATAATACCCCTTGAATTATGGGAATTTAACCCTTACATTACCACCCATTTTAGACAGTACTGCAAGCCCTTTAGCACCTTTTTTTTTTCTTTTGCCGTATACATTTTTAGAGGACGTATGCAAGAAAGTGGCTCGGTAGCTTGGTAGAGCGGCTTCCTGCCATGCAAGATGGCCCGAGTTCGAACCCAGCCAAGCAGTTGATTTTTTCCAGAGCCCCCCTGTTCACTCAGCAGTATAAATGGGTAGCTAGGTCTTTCTAGACTTGGCACTGTGGAAAGCAATGGCAAACTACCACATTATGCCCTATGCCTAGTATAATAAGAGCTCTACCCCTAATTCCTCTTTTATCAGTCATGGGTACGGGACTAACTTTATATAAGAAAATGACTGTGATAAGTAAAAAAAAAATCATATCTTCTTAAAGGACTCAGAATAAGTTCACAAATTTTCAGGATAGACTTATGAGGGATTGATGCAGGAATGCAGGACTGTGATGCATTTGAATTTACAAATCAGGTCAAATATTCCTGACACAAATCAGTCCTTTCATCACCACATACCTTCTCCCTTGATTTAGATCAAGATCTAAACCATCCAGCCCACGACGTGTTTCATTGGCATTGTCTGAGTATCGATCTGGATCTAGATCTTAAAAAAGCTCCATTAAAACTATGTGGATGGACTTAAGTAAGAAATAATGACTGTCAGTGTGAGGGAGAAGGATGCATTGCAAAGGACAACTTGGTTCTGCTTTGGTGACCCCTAGTGGGATAAGCAGATCTTTTTCTAGCTAGAGTGGCTCATAGAGCCAGAGCTTTTCCTGGTTTCTGAAGCATCAAGTGGACAGTGACAGATTTTATCCATCACTCTCTCAATATGATGCTTTTCTATTGCAATGTACTTTTCCAGCCAAAGCTGTGCCCATTTTCCCTGCCTTTAATATGCCGTGAAGCAACAGGGCTAACTTTTCTTGCTTAAAGAAAAAAACGTACATGTTCCACTGTCAGTCAGTGGGTCAAGGAGTTCTATCACTGAGCTGCAGTGTCCCCCCCCCCCCCTACACAAAAAAATGGGATAAGCTGAAAACAGAGCAGGAAGAAGAAGAAAAAGTAATTTACAAAGGACAGTAGTTACCTTTTAAGAGAAGATTCTGTTTGTCTGCGCTCCTTCTCCCTGATGTATGCTGTCGGATTAAATCGTCTTGCAACTGAAAATTTGAGTTAAAGAAGTAAAACAAATATGGTATATCAAGGCTTGAAACCTCCTCCTAATGCACTAAATTTCCTTCATGAAGCAACTTAAAAAGAACTGAAAGAAAACTACATAAACAAAAACAAGCACCTTGGGTCTGAAAATATACTTCATTCCATGAGGCAGGATCTGTCGTTAAAATTGTGCTTATGAGGTTTAGTGCTCTTGTTTGCTTGACTGAAGTGAGAACCTCAAGTGTGTATTTCGTAGTTCATACAGCTCTTTGTTGCCCATTTTGCTTTTAATTTTGCCACTGAGGAGGAAAATGGTTCTTGAGTTTAGACCTAAATCTCATCATCCCATTTACAAAGATGTAATGAAATATTTTGCCAGTCTCCTCAAAAGAAATGATGCAGTAATCTTCCTAGGCCTGACTCTCAGATACAGGAACTTTGAAATAAAAACTGGTAAGTCAGATAAAAGCTGGAGTGGTCTTAACATTCATGCAGTGAAATATGTCATCATAGTATAATCTGACAAAAAGCTTAGTATAACTCAGAAGTTTTAATGGCTAAGGGAAATTTGATGAATTATATAATTATTTTTTTTTCTTTCTAAAGGGATTTTGAAGCCCTTAAAAATGTAGGTGCATATTATGGGGTCTAATTTTTAATTGATGCAGCTACAAGTTTAGATGTTTTTCAAAAACTGAAGATCTAAGGGGAAGTAAGGAGGGCAGGAGGCTGTACCTGAAAATGGGGAATGATGCGTGGAGGATTATTTTTCTAAAAATTGATATGTGACAGGAAGGAAACGAGACGAGGGCAAAATGGATCAGGATATGTCCGATAAAAGCAGCTCAAAGCTGGAAAAACCACATCCTTTTCTTGGTCAACATAATGAGAATGAACTTCATTCAAGAAACAGCGAAGTCATAGGGTTGATGATTTGAGTGCCAAGCTGAGAAAGGGGGACAGCCCAACACTGAAAATGAGGCAAGAGCGGAGAGAGGTTTAGATTAGCCCCTACAAGAATGATCAAATCACCTTGGCCTCCAGAAGGGGAAAGACAGTTTTTCGACTTTGCTTTTTTCCTAAAAGCTTTGTGTCATTTTATGCATTAGGCCATGGCTAATAGTGAAACATTGGTTTGGTATGGGTAGGCTACATACTGTCCCGTTTCCCCTCTACATCTTTGGTATTATGGAGCCGGCAATTAAAAACCTGAGAAGCGAGGATTTTATCCCTGAAATAACAAATCGTAATATGAGAGGCAAAATGTGTAATGGCGTGAGCGAGATAAGAAAATCCTAAAAAAATTACACCAAAAGCGTGGGATTTGGGAGGTCTGTCGTTATAGGGTAGGATTTTTAGTAGTGAAAGTCCATTAGTGGACAAACTGAGAAACACCGCTCTATTTTGCATACATATATATCGTTTATGCAAACACATCTATTGGGTTATTATGCTTACTAATTCAGCTATTTCAGTTCTTTCATATAAATTTCTCATATACCGTTTAAAGGTGAATATTTCTTTAACTTTAGACTTCTTTTAAAGATCTTAAGTTGTGTCAACCTGAAGAGATGCATCCAAAAGTGTTTCAAAATTAAAAGAAAACTTCTCAATGAAATTGTTTATTCAATTTTAGAAGCAAAGACAAAAGCACAATATTACACTGATACAACTTATACACAATAATTGGAAAATCTGTTTGTGGCTAACATACCAGCTGGCGACGGCGACCGACTGCGATTCCCACCAGATCCTGTAGAAAGCCTGCTCCTGTTCGTAGACGTGTTTCTATCAAATGAATTAGATCGAGCTCTGGACCTACTGCCATTGAGTGAACTGCGAGAAATTTGTTCTGAAGAGTTTGATCTTTGCAAAGTTGATGGTCTCTCTCTAGAACACGACCTAGCTGGAGCACCTCGGTTTCCTGAGCCTGATCTCCCTTTAGACAAACGGTCATTAGAAGTGGAACGCTGCCTTCCACCGGACAAATTTCTTGTTGCACTCATTCTATCCCCAGATCCCATACGGTCTTTGGAATTTGTTCTTGTTAATGTCCTTCCTCTAGAAAAAAAATAACATGACATCATATAATTGAGGCATTACTATATGTATATGAGACATTCAAAATCAAATCTTTGCCAGAAAAAAAAGAATTGCATAACGTAAACATCCTAAAAAGGCCACTCAGACCCATGCCTAAGTTGACCATTATTTTTCAGTTATTTATGCCTGTCATGTTGCCGGAAAATGCTCTTTGATTTATGGAGAAGTAAAGAGTCGGTACTATGAGCAACTGAAATGTTACCGGTACTCACAACATTGACAGAAGTCAATGTCTAAAAGATATTTTTCATTCATCAGCCATAGATAAATACAGATAAAACATGACCTGATACTTCTATATAAATTCCGACAATGAAATTGTTAAATGATAGCATTGGAACGAGAGATCTAAGTTTAGACCAATTGAAGGGTGGGTGAGTTGTTCCTTTATTTCTTTATGGGTCTAACGTCACTTTTCAACAGCATAGGTTATATCAGCGACGGTGCTATTTTGACATGTTTATTAGCTGCCACACATGAGCCATAAGGTATAGCACAACTGGAATGACTCACCCAATCAAAGTATACTGACACTGGGCTGACCAGTCTAAGTACTGTTCTCATAAAGCCGACGGCCTAGCGAGACAGTTACTAAAATGCCCAGTTTAAAGTCTTAGATATGATTTGGCCGGGGATCGAACCTGCGAATTCCCGCATCCGAGGCGGATGCTCTTTCACTAGGCCATCGGATCGGTGGGAGGGCGAGTGGATCAAGAGACATTAGGCTATGCATACTAACAAACTACATCCACAGAAATAAAAAACTTAAGACAGATATTAAAGAACAGCATTGTTTCATTCAAGAGTTTAAGTGTTAGGCTGTGGCCCTTTTGGTTTCCTCATTTTTTAAAAAGGGGTCTTACTGTTTGACTTTCTGATAAAATTTCTGGATGAGGTTATTAGGTGGATATCCATAACTTTGTCATAAGGTCCATTATGATGTAGATTTATGCAATAAGACAGTTTTAATGGCAAAGACATTAATCCTGAGGCACAGATCATTGCATGGAGACCCACCATTTCAAGACTTGGAAAGGGTACATTTTAAACCATAGAAGATAATGGATACTTGAAGTGTTAGTTATTTCTGAACTCTTAGAAAATTAATTTCATATAGAAGACATTAAAGGGGATAAAATTTCTACAAAACAAAATTTAGCAATTCTTAATGTAGGAAATTAAAAAAAAAACAATGTACCATTTGAGTTCATGATAGGATTCAAGATGAGCAACTGAAGGATTTATCTGTATAGTCTTAAGGAGAGTAAATAGAGTAAAAACAGTAAATACGGCCCAAACTATCGTACCCCAATGTAACAATGGTCATAAAGCAGTAAGGACAAATTAAACTTGTAAACCATTACTGAAATTTACCTTTTATACAAGGCTAGTTCGGTAGTCAAGCTTTTCAACCTCACTCTTAAATTTCTCTCTGAAGCACGCAATTCCTCTACCTGTGAGGGTAAAGAAATACATTTGATAAACTTTGTATAGCTCAACACATATGATTTCAAATGTATAGCTGTAATATTAGTGCATAGATGAAATCTTCATACACACACTCTAAAATCAATGAGGACTTTTTCAATTACATATTAGATGTTTTTGTCTGCTGTGATTTATCGTAAAATATTTAGACATAGTTATTTAGGACAGACAGCAGATCAATACATACAAAGTGAAGTAAACTGTTAAAATAAGGGCTGAATATTTTTTGAATATCATAAGTTTAAAATTGAAGGCATTGTCATGAAATTGGATTAATCTTTCTTATTACTGTTGAAGTTAGTATACTTCTTTAGACATGACACAAAAGGCGTAACGTCATGTTGCATTGACTCTTGATCAAGTGTTTATACATTCGATATAAGATAAAATTAAAATCATCTTTACCTCTTCTAATAAATCTCTGTATTCCTGACTTCGTTTACTTGTTGATCGCTGGTGGCGTGTTTTTTCTTTCATCAGCTGCTCCTCCAGGTTTCGAACCATGGCTTTAAGAGCTCTTATATCTTTAGCAGCAGTGCCACTATTTGTGCTCCTAACCTCCCGTCGAAATGCAGCAAATTCTTCTTCTAATTCAGCTTTCTCTCGTTCAAGTCTGCGTATGCTATTGATGGATTTAAAAAAGAAAAAAGGTTAGAGAGATTGTGCAATAGATAAAGGTATCAAAGGGAAAAATCCTCAAATATTTAAAAGATATGTAAAAAAATGTTATGAACAGTGTTGAATATTTTGCCATATCTTTTATATATTTGACGAAATGTCATAAAACAAGTGTCGCTCTGTCAATAAAGGCTTTTACACCGCTGCATCTTTAAAGCTGACATTTGCTGTGCTGAACAGTTGCTATTATCCCAAGATAATGAAGGAGTTCCATTAAGTTTCAGCTGCCAGATTTATCTTTAAGATTTTACAACATTCTAAGACACCATCTCTATCTAGATCTATTCGGCAGATTGGATCATGTTCACATCTTTGTTAGTATCCAAGAGATGAAGCTGGGACTAATATCAGAGAAGAAACAAGTTTTATTAAAGCTTTGCTAATAATAAAATTATCTGGATCTAGATGTGATCGAGATCTAGCCTCATAATTTAGAAACCTAGATTTAACTTTGTCTGAAACATGTAAAACATTGATTATTCGACCAAAATTACTTTCCAAGATTTAAAAAGATTTTCTATCACTCACTCCTGTTTGGGATAAAAACGTAATCGTTTTCCACTGGATTCCCTTTTCAATCCATGAAATAACTTATGTCTGTTCAGGCATTTCTGACAATTCCTTCTATCAACAATCATAAAACATAATCGAATACCTGTACGGTCAAACCTGCCCTAAAGGCCACTTGCTCATTGTGGTTACCTGTATCATTGGTCAATGCTGTGTGACTCCCTTTCCATCATTCCTATATTTTCAATGTGTCCTTAACCTGACCCCTATGTGGCCATGGTGAGTTATTTTTGTGACAAAACCGTTAATTATCCTTTAAAGTCCCCATCCATTGCTAATCGCTACATTGGCTAACCCCCTGAACTGCTGTGCTTCAGCTGCTCAGATCTATGCCTGCATAATGTACAATAAGTCATGCTTATCTAATGTACCAAAAGTCAAGCCTATCTAATGTACCATAAGTCATGCCTATCTAATGTACCATAAGTCATGCCTATCTAATGAACCATAAGTCATGCCTATCTAATGTACCATAAGTCATGCCAATCTAATATACCATAAGTCATGCCGATAATGTATTATAAGTCATGCCTGTCTAATGTACCATAAGTCATGCCGATTTAATGTAACATAAGTCAAGCCTGTCTAATGCTCCTTAAGTCAAGCCTATCTATCTATAGGATCCTTGATGACTACATTTCTTTGCCCCTCCATCCCCATGAAATTCAGGACTTGGGAATGTACGAAGAGAAGGAAAGTGAGGATTTAAAGGTTAACATATATACATGTTTGCCACTGTCATTGTTTTAACAGATCATAACGTCCTGCTCAATCTCCAATCTGTGATAAAACTTGTCTATATTCATCCCTCCACAAGAGGCCTTCTAAGCACAGGTAGCAACAGACATACTGCCTGGCTAGAAGAACTTTTGAAGATGTAGAAAGAAAGGAGAGAAGAAATTCAATGGTAAGGACGTGTCCCGTTCGATAGTCTACCAGACACATGTGGGCTGAGCTTAGTGGTTTGTGTTACATGGACATGGTTCATTTTTGGGATGCGCCCCATGCCAATTGATCAATTTGAAAACAAATAGGCCAATAATTATCATTGGGTCCTGTGCGTCAAATCACCCATTAAGTTTTTGACAAACACGCCAACTGCTTCGCCAACTGCTTCGTACTATTACTTTTCTTGATTCCTTACTCCAAGAACTTAATTCTCCTATTCAGCCCCATCCCCATGCCAACAGAAGAGTTGGAAAGATGTTAGAAGACATCAGTATTGAAAGGGGGATAATTATAATAACAAGAAGCCCCATTGTAATAGAGATTGCTTGATCTTTACTCACTCTCTCAGATGTTTGTCAGTTCTGTTGTTCTCATTTCTGTTATCTCCACCCGCTTGAAGTTTCATCTTCTGCATTTCTACCCTGAGCGTTTGAACCTCTTCTTGTAATGCCCGTGGATCTGGTTTTCCCACGTAGGGCAAAGGGAGCGGATAATGGATTCTGTGGATCAAACAATAACTGTTGAGGGTGTGTGTGTGATTATGTCAGGGGGTGGGGGGTTAAAAGTTAATTTTTCTTTAAAAGTCTTACAATGAGCTTTTAAAAAAAAACTATTTTGTCATTTAATTTTATGACAATGGACATTTCAAATAAGAAAAATTATGCTCAGTATAGATTTACCTGTCAAATTCTACTGTATATGTTAAAATCAAATATCTTTTTGAGTTCAATGGAGATGCACGGGATGAGGGACCACTTTGTTTGGAGGTATAATTTCCTCCTGCCTTCTTTTGTCTCAAAGACTCTAAGTCTGTGTAGGTCAAAAGGTCAAGGGTCACACTATCACTTGCCTGTATATTTCAGAATAAAAAAAAAAAAAAGAATAAAAACTTTTAACAGATAAATATTTGAAGGATCCAAAAGGTGTTTCCATAAAAGACATACAAAAAGGCATGTGAGGAATATGGTGCTGACAATGAATTGTGCAATGCTTGATTTTTGTTTTTATTCCTTATTCATTTGTGAAGACCCACAAATTCTATGAGGGGCTCCTGTTAAAAATAAGGTTTAATGTTACTTGTGATGAAGAGTAACTAAAATTTGTAAAGAGTTGGAAACATTATTATGAGGTGAGCAGGTAACACATCAAGAAAAGGCATAAGAGGAAACTAAAAAAGTCATTCTGATCAGATGCAAAACTCGATGTCCATTATTACGGCTTGGAACTTGCATATGAGAGAAGTACAACTTTTGAATGATTTACAGAATGACAGAGACAAAGACACTAATTCAATATAGAAAAGACTTGTAAACAAATAGAAATATCTTTGAAGTAGAGGTGCTCTATTAAGAATATTTGATGAAGTGGATATCAAAACTGAAAAAAAAACCCAAGTAGGTAAGCATAGAGGATACACAGGACCTGTGAAGGTAATATATGTGTGGTAATTCTATATAATTCTTTAAAAATACATTTCAAACAAACACTCATTCAATATTAATTAAATGTCTGCAAATGTTTCAAACAAGTGCTTTCTCTAACAAAATATTATTCCTTCTAGTCTAATGATCAAAATTCAAAATTCTACACACACCAATCAAAATTTATATTCAGTTGATAATAGAATAGACTGCAAAATGATATTTTGGATTATTTCTCACTTTGAGGAATCTTCCTTGGAGAATATAGCCTCTAAGACAACTTTCTTCTGGATTTCTCTGTGTAGCATCAGTAGTTCAGTGGTTAGCACATACTGACATGAGTCAAGAAGCAGCATCCCCCTTGGTCAGTAAAAAGGTGGCTGATCTCGGATTATGTCATGCTCTCATGATATGGTTCAAACTACAAGTAAATTTGCATTGTACCTGAGGCAACGCCCTTTACACATTTACCTCATTTGACTTAGGTGTTGAATGAGTATGTGGCTGCTAAAACAGTGTTGTCCTCGCCTGAAAAATGTACTGCACCTGACAGGCTGCAAGTAATGTTCTGAGTGTTCTGTGAGCTGCTGGTAGGGGAGTTAAATGTTATTGAATTGTAAGGAACATTGGGAGCATAGCTTCACCAAAGGGACAGCTTTTTATTATTTTCTGTCTTTAACGTCATTTTTCAACATCATAGTTATATCAGTGACGGTGCTATTTTCACATGTTTAGGTGCTGCCAAACATGAGCCATAAGGTAAAGCACAACTCGAATGACTCGCCCAGTCACAGTACACTGACACCAGGCTGACAAGTCTTAGAAATGTTCTCATATTGCTGAGCGCCAAGCAAGACAGTAATTAAATTGCCATTTTTAAAGTCTTTGGCATGAGTCGGCCAAGACTCAAACCTGTGACCTCAGGTTCCAAGGTAGACGCTCTACCACTAGGCCGTTGGACCGGTGATCAAGAAAGCTTTAAAGGGAAAGCTTTTATAGTGCAATATCCACCTGATGTATTCAAAGGACTTTTCAAGGATTCCAAACCAACAGCATCACATAACATGAAGGATGAAACAGGCTGCCTCTCAGGCAATAGTACATTTTTTGGACAGGGACAAGCCTGTTAACTGCTTTATAAATACCATCATTTCTTTACTTTCTGTTCCTTGAAGGAAAACTGAGAAAATCTTACCTTTGAGATGGCAGTTTCCAGCATATTAGCAAATATATTAAACTGTTTAAAATTTCCTGTCTTGTGGGTCAGCCCTTCAATGTCTGGTGAAAGATTTTTGAAACCATTGCTAATTAAACATATCTAGACTGAAAAATGTGTCAATCAACAAAATACAACCTTGGTCAAAGGATGTCCTTTATGAAAACAGTTTCTTAATTTAAACACAAGATAAAAAGGAATAAATGAGAATGGAAACAAACACAAATATATATCCTAAACCAGAAGAACACCATTTTTAAAGAAAAGAATTTTCCAAAGAGTTACAAAGGATAACTTAAATTTAATCTTTGTATAATGTACAAGCATTTCAAAAGGGCAATAGCATGAGGGAGCTCAAAAGGACTGAGTCACATGTAGGCTTCTTCAAAATATAATTTTCAGATTTTTTGTCCTCTCTTGTCCTGCAGTAGACAGGTTTTGAGTCTCTAAGGTCCTTTCAAAGATGTCCTTCGAGCATGCGGTAAAAGAACCCTTTGGCAGTTGAAAATCGTAAGGGAGTATATTTAAAAATAAAACAAAAAGCACCGCCTGGGCAAAATTAATCCCCTCCATTTCTTCTTTTACAACTCAACAAGCCTATGGCTCGGTTGAATCAGGAAGGGCATCTCTTGTAAAAACCTTGCCATAAATCCATGTAGCACCTTTAAAAAATGGTAAAACTGTTGAGGCAACCCCATAAAAAATGGAGATAGGTCGAAAGAGGAATGATCATGATAAAACTGTGAAAGAATATATATGTTAATAAATATAATTTGCTGTAAAATTCATACATTTGAAAATCTATTAAAAATAATGGGCTGACCCAAATCAGCCCTACACTGAACTATTTTCTGACACATCAGGTGAATTAACAAAAAAACAAAAAACAAAAACAAAAACAAAAAAAAACAAAAAAGCTATTAAGACAATGAATTGTCATGACAATGATAATCAGAAAACCTATTTAGTTCTCATGAGTCAGATATGAATTATGAACTTTCTTGCATCATATAAAATAAGAATAAAAAGGCTGTCTTACATGCTGCATCAAAGGATGCTCTCCACTGGTCTCCTGTCTCAGAGTCTTCTACTTGAACCATCATTTGTGAATTCCTATGACATTCCAAGCTGATCATGTAATCAGAGCCCCTAAAGTTAAACGGACATGTCACACTGATATCAAGTTGTTCCTCCATGATATAGCAGGTCAGTCTTTCTTCTAATATCCTCACAAAATATTATTTTGATTCATACATTTCTTAAACTGAGTCTTTGCATATATATCCAACACATCAGGCAACTGGTTTTTGATTTGACTTTGTTTGTGCCCTTGAGAAGTAGTCTACAAATTGAAGCATTACAACAGGGCAAAGGCTCTGTAAAAAGAAAAGAACGAAATATAATAATAATAATATTCTTATGATAGATACACATCTTAATTGATACTAACACAATAATCATATATATGAAATACATATGTCATACATTTGAACTCATCCAGAATGGCATCCAGATAAATAATAGCCAAGTTCTCTAGCAAATGAGTGGTTGCTAGGGAGGTATGGTCAAATATTACATGTACCACATGATCAACGGCTAGCACATAGAATAATGTATGTCCAAAATTGGTCAGAAAAATGCTTTGTCAATACTTTAAATGGGTCTATCCATAAACACAGTAACATAAGACCATCTCACACACAATGCAGGGAACAAAGATTTGGGAAATTCAAACCTCAAAATCCAATTGCTTTTGATGCATGGCCTCCCCATACGGTCAGTCAGAGTGAGAGTAAGAATGAAGCTGAAAACACCTTCTGATGGCTATTTAAATAATCAAAGAAAGAAAAAAATCCCTTTGATGTGCTCAAAGCAAGTGTTCCCTGACAGGCCTTTCTCAACTAAATACTTTCTCAACTCAACGTGGAGAATACAGAGATTCAGCCATTTCACAGGCGCAGTTCCTCTGGCATACTGACTAATCTTCCTTTGCCTGTGGTCTAGCACTCAATTTCCCCTGAGTCGGGTGAAAAAGATTTGTATACATAGTATTTTCCACAGACTAAAGAGCATGATTTGTACAAATAGTGTTTTCCACAGACTAAAGAGAATCAAGGTGTGGCCTTGAACTCGAAAACTCACAGGTACAAGTCAAACGACATGACCCTACCGCCACACTGCCACATAACGGCAAAAGCCTAGTCATCCAACCTCATGTGGCTAGCCACTCCAAAAGAAATATAAATGTATTCCCGATTCAATTATGAACATTTTAAGACCAAGTACGACAAATGAGAGCCATGTAATCAAATTCTTGTCACAGTTCCAAGTTAAAGCACACAAACAATGCCTTTTGACATGCCATTGGGCTTTTGGAGGGGAATTCTTAGACTTGGATGTCTTCCGGGACTAAAGTACCATTCGAGTGGTTTCTCTGTTCAGCATCCAGCTTCTATGTAGAATGTAGCTCGAGGGGCGCAAAATGTTGACGGGTGGTACTCCAAAAGTATTGAGATATCTACTAATGTAGATCTAAGTCTAGTTGCATAAAGCAAGCGCTTGCCGTGAGCCAGACAACAGCTTGGCGCAAGCGCTCTTGTTCCACGACTTGTTTGCGACAAACATTTTTGAAATGGTGATTGCGCTCTTTCATCAACAAATGTTTCAACACCCACGATAACAAAAAGACAATGAAAGCTTTTTTTGCTTGTTTTATAGTGCCTTGTTGATCAACAATATTCAGTAATATACATCAATTTAAATTCCAGTCGATGGAATAAACAATCTATTCCAATTACAATGTATGTTTGATGCCCTCCACTCTTGTCGATTGAAGATGGCAGTATGGGGAAACAAATGAAGAAGAGCCCAAGAACCCATGTCTGATAGTTGCAATCAATAATTTCACCACTTACTACCTCTGTGAACCGGTCCCTAATATTCACGAACGTTGCGGTGAATGGAGGCAAACAGGAAGTTGCATGGCACGGACAGAAAACTGTTTGCGAGTCCTTGCCTTATGTAGCACGCCTCAGACCTAGAGCTTTCTTGATTCTATGGAAAAAGATCTTATAAATTGTCATGGTTTCAGAACTTACTTTGACTTTACTTTTAATTCAGGAAAAAAAAACAACTAAATCAACTCAGCCTGGATGAAATTGCAATATGGTGACCTCCTATAAGGCTAGTTGTTTCGACATATACATCCTGGGCTTCTATTGGTTGTTTACAACATACAGTACACAGGTTTCGGCATTCAACACAATTTTCTTTCAGAGTAACTGAAGAGATTGGAATGCAAGTATACATGTTCAAGGGCCATATCATGAATGACGACTTACTGTTGAACTGAAGGATTCTAGGATGTGGAATTTATCGTTTGCAATGACTTCGCCATGGGGTCACTCAATTCTTTCTTTTATTTACATAGGGAGAGGCTATTGTAATTGGGGCGAGGCCTACATAATTTATAGTCTAATTAACTAAGCTCGTGAAAAAGCCCGGCCCGAGATCAATCGGCCCGATCCTAGTCATGTGATCACGGGCCCGGGCCATCTCAAAAAGCCCGAAACGGGCAGATTAGTCTCTCACTTTCGCCAGTATTTTGGCACACAACTTGATTCAATTACCTTTCAATAAGTAATTGGTCAATTCACAACAAATTCCCAACAACAACAAAAAAACATTTAACTAGCCAGTGTGCTCTACTTTTATTGCAGTGATCGGGCCGAGCTGGTGCAACAGGCTTTTCGTTCCCTTTAAAAATGTCAAGGGCGCGAGATTCTACTTTGATTCTTTCGAAGGAGTTTGCGCCATGGCATACTGCCAGATAAAACAATCTGCTGTGGCGTTTTTATACAATCTTAATTAATCTAGAACACTCTCAACACATGCAGTTCCCTTCTTTTCAGAAATATGAACTCGCATCCTGCTGCAATATATGACAGGACCCATCTGTATAAACACCGGATTCATTGACCTGTCAGTGACTTTGAGCGTAGGCCATCGAGTAGATAGTAGGCCAAGGATTTTTGGAGAAATAAGACTACGGCGTAAACTGAAATGCACACACACCGAGGCCCGAGGCAGCCTATGGCCCGTTGTTCGAGCCTCGTGCGCCCATTGCAATGGGCCAAGGTGCGAGTCGCGTATTAGCCTGGCCCGGGCCAAAAGGGCACGAGCGTGATCGGCCCGTCAGCCCATGGGCCTTAAACTTTTATGATCGGCACGGGCTTATTAATAACCAAACCCCTCATCTGAAACTTTATCATTTGGGCAACACCACTTGATTTCAAGGACTGAGTTCCGACTCCAACTGCCTGAATTCCTTGGTTAATGAAGAAGGCTTAGAAATTAAGTTGTCTAGATGTTATATGAATTTTCAACATAAAAAAAGAGAAAAAAAAAAAAGGAAACTTTCCTTAAAAATAAAAGAAGTGTTATTGTACTTTAGAGAATAAGGGAAAGGCTGTTATTCTCAGCGGGTTGCCAGCCCAGCCTGGGTAAAAATACGATTCTGACCTCCTATTAGGCTAGTTGTTTACACAAAGGCTACTACTGGCCTCCTATTAGTTGTTTACATGTACATCAGGATTTGGGCATTCTATATATTTTTTCTAAAAACCATGTTCAAGGGCTTCACCATGAATGCTGACTTGAACGAATCAAGTTACCGAAGTTATCGTTGAAAACAACTTCTCTGTGGGGCTACTCCATTCACCACATCCTCAGTCTTTTATTTGCATGGGGAGTGATCGGTCTAACTGGGGCTACATTTATAGAGTTTATAACCAAACTGTCCAAACATCTTCCCTGAAACACATTAATTTGGGCAACACGTTTCTCGATGCAGCATTGTCTCTAGAGCAAAGTTCCAACTTCCAGATTTCCTGTACAGTTAAGTAGGCCTAGAAATTAAATCATCGTCAACAACACAACAAAGATAGAACGATAAAAAGAAAAAAAATCCTTAGGCTAGCCTAACCACTGAAATAAAACTTTCCATAAAAATAAAAGAATTGTTATATTTTAGTGAGTAAATGAAACAGAAGAAAGTCACAAATCCCCACTTGATACTCCACTCATTCTCAGCCGGGTGGATGAAAGTCTCCACAAATGCCGTATGAGAATATATCTGGCTAAGAATAACACTCTGCATATTCGGCGCAGGGGATATATGAAGTATAATCATTGTGTTGGGGTTAGAATGTAAATATATCAATATCGTTGATGAAAATGGCAAGCTGTGTACGTCTTCCAGTCAACACAACATGTAACAGAAGATCACAAAAAAAAAAAAATTCTGTCCAACATTTTTACTATAACACCGTCCAGATGGGATTCTTATATGGTCCAACACCCACCTGACCAGACTATTACTATTACAACTGATTTTGGCATAATCAAGGCGTTGGCCCGCTGAGCAATCGATACTGTTATCGAATACATGAGGCATATAACATCAGATATACAGTGAAGAGAGTTTGAATTCGCGGGCCAACGGCTGGAGTAGATAATACGGGACTTCTATCGTTGAAATAAAGC
>JAOWAY010426021.1:0-14036 GCA_028565895.1 Goniobranchus geometricus | reverse complement strand
AGTAGTAGTAGTAGTAGTAGTAGTAGTAGTAGTAGTAGTAGTAGTAGTAGTAGTAGTAGTAGTAGTAGTATCTTCATTGTTGTTGTTATCAATTTAGATACATTATTAACTATCTGTCTAAAAAGAAGACAAATGATATTACATGTAATTTTAAACTACGATTCAAGGCAATGCAATAAATAAACTTTTACAATGCGTTCCATATTGTAAAGAGAAATGGTAATTTGAAGAAGATCTCAAAAGACTACATTTTCAATGAATGAGATGTTTTACACGAGTAGCAATCTGTATTACAAAGGCATTATAAATTTCAAAAGGTTTTTTTTTATAGAAATTATAGAAAGGATTTTCTTACTATCATGTATTTGGACATTTTCATAAAGATTGATTCCATTGTTGGTTATCTTGAACAAGTTGCTTAATATTCAGGATGATTTGCTCAGGTGTTTTCCACAATCAATCCTTCTCGCCTTCTCTTGAATGTTACAATTTGCGCAATTGGTGGTGAAGATGGGCATCTTTTTTCCGTCTAGTCCACGCAGCCTTTACATAATCCTCGTAGAAAGAAATCCTGTGAAGCTGAATCGCAAAATGTGACGACCATTCAAAAGGAAATGTCCGTATATAAATCTGTTTAGGAAATTGGTTTGCTCTAGAGGTGTGGAACCTTGCCAATCCCTATATTGAACAAAATTGTAATAGTTACCTTTTGAATGGTAGTAAGTTAAAAAAAAAAAAAGCTTTATACTTAAAAATTCCATGAATTAAGCAATATTGTCCAAAAGCCATTTACATTTGGGTACAACATTTCTTTTATCTAAATTTAAGTGTCTAACTTTTCTGAAGTCACCATATTTTGTCAAACCTGTGCCATCTAGATCAAATAGAGTATAGATAAGGATAATGCAAACAGTTATAGATAATGTCCCAAAAAATCGTATTAAATTAAAGATAAATTAGAGCTTTTATATAGCTTTAAATCAACTAAATCACTTCATTGGGCTTATATAACATAGAAAATGTGTAGTTGCTAAGGAGATTTCATGAGCCTGATGTATTTTTTAAAAAAGGTATGACATCTCAAAGTTGGCAACTTGTCCATTTTGCCATCTTTACGATTTAGGGCAGAATTTTCAAGATTTAAAAATATCATAACTTTCTTAATTTTGAAGCTATTTGGGATAAATTATACACCAAATTAATCAGAATCAAAAGATCTGCAAGATGGTGCCATTCATTTTGAGGGTTTTGGAAAAAAAATATTTTGGACTACCTACTAAATATGCTCAAAACGAGGTACAAGTGTTCCCAGACAAGCTTTTCCCAACCAAATACCGTCTCAACTCCATGTTGGCTATAAAAAGATGCAGCCATTACAGGTGCACTTGCCCTTGCATACTGGCAAGATCCTCCTCTGCCTATGGCCGTTTTCATTATCTTTCCGGGCTGGCAATTTAAGAAGAGATTCTAGACATCATTGTGCTTTTTCATCGACTTAGTTAACTAGTTTTTCTGGGCCTTTGGGGGTTTTCGAGAGGAGGACTGCGTGTCTAAGTTCTGGCAGATTATGGTCTCCAATGTTGAGACTATGAAAAGGTTTAAGATATTCTTCAGAATGCGTTTGCCTCATAACATTTTCGGCATAGATGTTGAATAAGTATGGTGATATGATGCACCCTTGTGTCAGTCCTTGTTCTGCCTTGAACCATTCTGATGTTTCTCCATCGATTCTTACAGTCAATGATTGTTCGTTGTAATGGTTTTTTTTAATAGTTTGATTATATGGATTGGAAATCCCATGACAATCGTTATTTTCCAAAGAGCTTCATGCTGAACACAGTCAAATGCCATTGAATGATCAATAAAGCACAATATAAATCAGTGTTGTATTCCTTGCACTTCTCAATGATAATTCTCATATTGAATATGGGGTCCATTGTGCCCTTTCCTTGTTGAAATTCCGCTTGGGTTATATTAATTTCTTCGTTTATCTTCTTTTATATTCTTTTAAAAAATAATTTAAGCATTATTTTGCTGGCGTGACTTATAAGGGATATGATTATGTAATTGCTGTAACCTTTGAGGTCCCCTTTTTGGAAAAAAGGAACATAAACTGATTTCCTCCAAGATGTCGGCCAGGTTCTAATCCTCAATATTCTAGTGCATAATGGATGGTAGATTTTAGCTCTTGCTTCACCTTTGTTGCTTGCACCGACACAGGTCACAGGCAATAGGCAGGAGAATAATGACGAATGAAAACAATTTACTCAATGTCCTCAATTTACTGTGAGTGGTACATCCACGGGTGAATAAATAGCAAGAACACGCGAATTAAAGTCTCAACAATTTAATGAAAATCATTAAAGTTAAAGCCTTTGCTTTCTGTCAACACTTCTCGTTGGAACACGTTCAACGAAATTCTCAATGGTCTGCCCCGTTCACTTTCGCACCACATATTTATATAGTGCCTCCAAAGAATACTCTAATATGAGAACATTCCAGAAACATCTCACTTATTCTACAAAGAAAAGGAATCTTCATGATTATGAACAGTGTAGAAATATATCATCTATTCGACAAAATAGAAGGTTAAACGAGTGACGCAATACTTCAAGAATATACTAGTTGATAGGGGAAAACCCCACATGCTTCGCTTGAAGTAAGGTCACACAGTTCACAAAATAGTTCACAACAAAGAGTAGACACATACACTCATAAGCCTACAGGCTTCATAATACATGTACATTGTTTTCGTGCCTTAAGAAGTTACAAATGTGTTATTCCATTAAAACTGATGAGATAATAAGATAAGGTAATTATCATCCTTTATCAATCGTTTAAAATAAAATTATTCTCTTAAAAGACTAAATAAAATAAAATTTACGTATGTGCACATGTATATATAAACATATACATAAACCTATATATCTACATAAATACATTACATATATAATCTGTTTAGTAATACTGTAAAATTCTCTTTATACATAAAAGAAGGGCTTTTCTATAACAGTTCAAAGACCTTCTTAAAAGATATGTTTTAAGATTACTTTTAATAACGGACAGACTGGTAGAAGGCAAGACATTGGAGGCATGCCGTTTCACACCCCAGGACTAGAAAAAATGAAACCCCTCTCACCATATCTTTTTAATTTCATTTTTGGCTTTTTCAAAAGGGATTTATTTCTGGCTTGAAGGGTTTTTGTTGGTTTGTGCGTTTCAAACAAGTCCTTCAGGTATTTTGTGGACTGAGGGAAAGTTAGCAAGGCAATTTTGTAGGCAAGTCTTTGTTTAATCAGAAGCCAGTGAATATCTTTCAGGACAGATGTTATACTTTCAGTTCTTCCTATTTGTTTAAATAATCTGACTCCCTAATTCTGAATCTTTTGAAGTTTCTTTATTTTTTTTCTTTTATTCCCCAGAAGAGGCCAAAGCAGTAGTCAATTCTCGAAATTACAAATGACAACATCAGTCTTTTGGTTGTTTCCTCATCTATGTATGTTCTTACATGGCTTATTCTTCTTCGTTCCAGATAACACATTTTTGTGACGTGTGAAACAGCTCTGTGCATAGTCAAATTTTTTCCACGAAAACCCCTAGACCCTTTACTTCAGAAGACACAGGAATATCATCTCCCAAGAGATTTTCCTTTTTCATCTGTATTTGTCTTGTTTTGGCTGGTGTTAAGACAAACATAATTTCAATTTTATCGGCATTTTATTTAGTTTTAATTTATTCAAAGTCATCCAGTGTTTCAGTGAGAACATGCACTTCAATATTTGATGGTTTGAAAGATTTGTAAACCTGAGTATCATCAGCATAGATATGGTATTGAAAATGATGATTCTTTATAAGTTCAGTCAGAGACTGGGAGTATGTGGAAAACAATACAGGCCCAAGAACTGAGCCCGGGGGTATTCCAAATTGTAGAATCTCTGGGTTTGATTCCGTCTGTCAAACAACAACTTTCTCTTTTCGTTGAGTCAGGTAAGAAGACAACCAGTTTAGAACTGTACCCCCTAATCCAAAAGATTTGGCTAGTCGATTATACGAATTTCATGGTCTAGGGTGTCAAAAACTGCCGACATGTCAAGCAAAACAAGTATCGCCGCATGTCCATTGTCGGCGGCCTCGAGCAAATCTGAATTGACTTGGACAAAGGATGTCTAGGTAGTGTGTCTTCTTTTATACTGATTGAATCTATTCTTTTAAGGTGTAATAACTTAGATGTTCTTCAGTATGACAAAGAACTAATATTTCCAATTTTTTTATTTATAAAAGATCACATAGAATTACAGAAATCTGATAAACTTATAAACCTTAAAAAAAAAAAAATCTATCCTCTGTGCCTAATTTCTACTGTGAATTGACAAAATGAATGTTGAAAAATATGGAACCATTACTGTTGTCTGTTGTGCCAGCATGAAGCTTTTGTTGCTGAATGCAGCTGAATTGTTTCAAGTTCTTAAATTCCAGTCCTCTGGGAAAATGAAGTATGAAATCATGTATAATATTTTTTCTTTCTTTATGCTAGAATTTATCCCAAATTTCTAAGCATGAGAAATCAGGTTGGACGAGATCAGATATGTACACATTAACCCTTAATCTGCTAAGCCATATTGGGCCTTATGTAATTTCAACTGCTAAGGATAAAGAGAGACATTCTTGAAAACCTGTATGTTCAGGGAAAAAAAAATTCCAGTTTGAAAACTACCTATCCAAAGTTAATCAAACTTTCAGAGGTGCTTTAATAAAAAAATCGGCTATGCATTCCAAGACTTGAATATACAAATTAGGTCATGTGATCATGGCGTCCATCTTGAATATCTCAATAATATGCACATTTTCTTTATTTCATCAATTTTCAATGTGCTTCAACGCCGAGTGATAAAACATTGGGCTCTGAATACGAGGAAACAAGTTGGTTTTTTTTTTCCTTTTCCGGGGTATTTCCTTGATTCTTGAGGCAATATCAAAAACTTTAAAAAATCCTGCTTACCACAGAGCAAGAAACATATCTAGATAAGAACTCCAAAGTCAGTAACGGACAATACATCTAAAAAGTAAATAGAGGCTGTCCTATGAACAAGAGGGCATTTTCTCAGTTGCCACCTGTGCCACCTCTTTACCTTTAAGCTCCTTCCAGTATTTCTGGACCAATGGTATAGTGTAATTATGTATAACCCAAAGGATTGACGACCAGCCTGATAGCCAATGGGAAACATGATTCAGGATGCTGATGATGATGCAAGCTTAAGTCTGTAAACTCTGACTGGTCCTTACATTAACATAATTTCCTTACCCTCTTCAACAATTGGATGTCTAAAGCCAAGGAACCAAAGTAAACCTCAGTCTAGCTTCAAAAACCAAACCTCTACCCATAATATTACTCCAGGCCAAAACCCATTTTTTGACTGGTATCTAGAATTATTTACATTATGGCGGACGTGAATTCTCATCTAGAAAATCCTCACCAAAACATGAAAAAATACATAGAAAATGACATTTCTACAATAAGAGTTAGAGCAAAGATATAAATCTTTTATGATTTAATCACACTGGATTTTTAGTAATAATTTAATAGAGTGAAACAAACCTCTCTCTTGATCTTCTCCACTTCTGCCACATATATCTCCTGCTGGCAGCACTTGGGGTTTTCTGCTACTCTCATTTTCACTGTGGTAATGAACTTCCATTTCTTTAAGGACCCTAATTGTGGTGAATGGTTATGGACACCAGTAGTTTTGATCACATTCTTGTGCTGCAAGTTATGCACAGCTCTGAGAAGATGGTGAAATCAATATGGAAAAAAATTTTTTTTTTCTCTGTCAAAAGTACCTTTTATCTGAAGAATCAAACACTGAACAGGAAAAAAGAATTTCATTCAAGTGTACATGATTGGGATCAACTTCATTTGAGAAAGAAAATAAGCGATGATTACCATAATATTCTGATGTCTATTGGGGGATTTTAGCTTTTGAATGCATTTATTAGTATGACAATTTAATCATAAATCGATTATAAACCTCCCATCTACATGCTGCATTATCGTGAGGTACGAGATGAAAACATGGGAGATGCTACTGTGCACACTGTTGTAAATATGTCATAATAGCAAATGCCTCCAGTAGGCATAGTTAGAGGTATTAGGAAGAGGCATAGAGGGTAGAAGAGGAAAAGGTCATCAATGCTTATTGTAGCTTGGGAAAGCTAGGCATAATTGTGCAATAGAATATCATCAGTGTTAAAGCTGCCACCCCATTATGATTCTCCCGCCATAGATGATGGCTAGAGCTATCACCCCATGCTCTAAAAGAACGACACTAATCCATGTAGCCAAAAGGGTCTCCTAATCCGGTGTCATGACCTTCACAGAGAAGGATGATATACTCACATTCTCAGAGATACCATGAGCAAGTTGTGCATATACATAAAAACTTAAAGTAACAGTTGTCAGTTGGAAATCTTTCTAAAGACAGGAAAGGCGATGATGATGATATGTTGATTCTGGATTCTAACCACATATGCCTGTTTTGCCATAAATTGTCTCAGCCACAGAAATCTTTAGAAAAGTTACCTGAAATTGCAATCCTTCTGACAACATTCCCAATAAGAACAGCCAGCATTCCGAAGCTTGATTTGATGCAGCAGATAATCATTTACAATCAGCATTTGGTTGTCAGGATGTGACGGTAAGAAACAAAAATTGTTGTCATCTAAAATATCACTAGAAGATGGAACCCCAGGTTCTTGATTCCTTTCCTCATCAGTGGCCTACAAAAGACAAAAAAAAAAAAGTATAAATGGATTAAAACAGTACCGCCAAAACTCATCTCTATGTAGTTTGTCCCCTTCAGGATGTTGTTTCTGACAACACAATCTATGAATCTCCCTGTTTTGTGCCCGTCTTCCTGTGTCCATCACCCCTGTTCCTAAAATTTCTCTAATGTCTTAGCTTGATCTTCATTCTGGGGGTTCCCTTCCGGTTTTTTTCCCAGGGATTGCACCTTTCAAAATGATCTTTTCAATGCCACTGTGTCTTTTTATGTGACCAAAATCTTTAATCTTCCTTGATTTAAGATAACTAAATGTGACAGAAAACTGGCACATAGACTGGATTAATAACTAACAGTGGTCTAAACTGAACAGATCTATTCATGACTGACAACAATTCTGACCCCTTAGACATCTCTCTTACTTAAAGTAAGGGGAAATAATCCAACCACACATGCAATGTGTCCTTTTCTCCCCTACCAGCCTACCACACAGACAAACACACACTTAGAAAACTCCCATAACAATGTGATTGTCTTTCAATGCAAAAGTGTACGGATAGGACTTTAAAAAAAAAAAAAAAAGGAAATTGCAAGCTCATGACTCAAAGTTTACATAGTATTCATGGCTTATCAATTAATAATCACTTTCAGCACCAAGGAGAATTTCCATATTTTAGGAGTAAGAGTAATTCATACATCACTTTTACAGGGGTGGAAGAAAAAACAACAATCGCAAAGAGGCAAGAGATGAGGGGAAAAGGGATTTTGTTAAACACTTCCATGTAGCCTGTTGAAGTAATCTCAAAACTTCTTTTAATTTAGCCAGGGCCTTGCAGAGTGCATTTTAGGCACCTATTACCTCAATTTTACATGCTGGGAGGGCATGCCCTCTCCAAACAGCTCAATGCTCTAGCCAGAGTTGAATAAAGAAGAAAATAAAAAACCCTTCTTTTACTAGTCTTATTACCTTGAATACATGAAAACTAAAATGGGCATACTGGCTCTTAACATCACTGCAGATTATTCAGCCCTTATAAGGGTTTTTTGTGTTTTTTTAAAAAGAAAAATATTGAACCAGCAAACATGGTTCTGTCATTATCATAGACACTCGAGGTATCGTTGCACCCGGAAATCCATGGACCTGTGAACAGCTAGGATCAGTCTCTAATTCACTAAACAATGCAGTGATGTCATAGGAAATCTCCGGTGCTTTGATCACCCCTTTTCACCAGGTCACTATGTTGTACTACGAAACGAGTGCTTTAGAATGTGACTTGGTTACCTCTCTTCCCTAAAAAATCATAAACGCACTAACAGTGAGCATAAAACTTGTCCTAACTCTAAGAAAGAGCAATAAATGTAGGAAGCCTTTAGTGTATCAGAGGAAGAGTGGGAAAGGGGGAAGATGGTGGAGCTTGACAGCTGATGAGGAGTAAAAATGACTTACCGACACAATGTAACTTGGAAGTCAATGAATTAATTCTAAATTTTAATGACTTATTTGTACAGCTCATGGCAATAGTGCTTGGTGCTCTCTCAGAGTCCTTTTGCTCCCAAGCACGAAAAGGCTAAAATATTCAGCTCTAATACTTGGACAGGCATCACACTTACACAGCTATTCTGTCAGATAACTTCACAGCATGCTGCAATGAGGATATTTAATTAAAGAACAATTTGTTTTTAGGTGAATTGCAAGTTTTGAAATGGTTTCTTAGAAGGCCTTTTTGAAATATAGAAAAAGCTGTTTCTAAAGAGAGACATTTTCTGGAAAACGGGCTTTTTCAGAGTACTTTCTCTATCAAAGAAGCAATATATTAGCTGATGGCTTTGACCCAAATTGGGGTTAATTCAGGTTTTGAGTTGGAAGAAAACCTGGCATCATGCTTCTTTTTGTGAGATGATTCCATTTAGTGAATAGCATGTAAGCAGATTTTCATGAATCAATGTCACTATTTTCATAATGGCACTTATTGAATTACCTTGATGACAGTTAAGTGAATATTATACGTATTTAAGTAAAAACTTTATTTTGGATACATTTAAGCCATGTTAAAGTCAAACTTTAAATGACTGACATTTCTATATGAAGAAAAGTATTACTCTAAAATATCAAAAATGTTCTTCAGCTTTCATTAATTTTTTGTGTCTATCAAATTAAAAAAAACACTCCAATGACAATCAAAGTCCAAGCTACTACAAGTCTGTTGTTTCTGTTACTTGTTTTTTTATCAATTAATTATACTTATCTGATTAATACAATATCAAAATTTATGTTCTTTCACAATTTCCTGTGAATGAAAGATGTAGTGGATATCAGGTCTTGCAAACTGTGCCTACTTTGTCACCAATGGGAGGCATTTTAATTTATGATAAAATTCCCTAAAAATGTGGGAGAATTTAAGCTCAGGCAAACTCTTTCCTCTTGTACTAAATGTATAATTTGCGCATAAATCTATGGTATAAAATCCTCTATTCCTTTATATTCAATGGAAAAGGTCCACATTTTGTTGCCTCCTTCTACCTGTCATTCAGGAAGTTCAGTTCTCATCCTAACCACTATTAACCATGGAACACTACTATTATTACTATTTGCCAATGAACTTGGTCATTGGTGAAATTCAAGATCACTGAGAAAATAGTTGTTACAAAACAATGACTAGTCACTACTTCGATATGCAAAAAGAACATAAATACTGGCATACATAATTATGTCCTTATGGAAGTAAACATGAGATATCAATGGGGAAGATAATGTAACATATTTCCATCTAAATTCTGAACAAAATTTGAGGGTTGTTTTGTTGTCCGTTAGTTGTTTTCATTGTCATACTAAAGTTACATTTGAAAACAACAAATACTAAAACTCTTCATGAATGATGAGCTGCTATGGTGGCCCCCAAAATTGGGACAATCCAAAAGAATTAGGTATTTCAATTTTAAAATGCTTTTATGACTGTTAGGTCAAATTCAAGAGGTTCAATTTCAATTGTTTTTATTTCCATTATGTCTTTTTTCTTCTCAAAACTGAAAGATAGATATCATGATTTCCTCCTTTTTCTCCATGTTATTTATATACTCACTTAAAAAAAACAAACTTCACACTTACATTTATAACAAATTATCAAAAGAGTATTGTAGGCACAAAAACGATATCTGGTCAATTAAAAAGAGCATTCATTTCTCAATTGAAGAGCAGAAGTTTAACTCACATTGTTCTAATACAAGTACTTAATGCTCGGTGAAACTGGTTTAACAGGCAAAATGAAAAATGAGAAAACCATACAAATTTTCCAATAAAAACTTCACGCTAAGAGTCATGTAAAACAAAAATGTGATTAATATCATGTGTGACCGCCGCCTGCATTGATGACCGCTTGACATCTGCGCCTCAAAGAGTCGATGATATGACTAATTTGGACTTGTGGGATGGCGTTCCAGGCGTCCGTCAGATTCTGAATAAATGGGATGTTGTTCTGGGGACGGGCGTTCAGAGCGTTGACCTGCCGGCCCAGCATGTTCCAAACATGCTCAGTTGGATTAGGTCGGGAGATGCAGTAGGCCGTGGATGGAGGACGTTTATGTTCTGGTTTGTGACATAGTCTTGAGTGACCCGGGTCCAGTGAGCTGGGGCATTGCCTTGTTGTAGGATGAACCCCGGATGACCCTGTAGGAAGTACGTGGCATGTGACATTCCACATCATTGGCACCCATCATTGCTACAGGCACAAGTACGAGCCCTGTCCGGTGGTCTCACGAAACACCATCCCATACCATCACCTATCCGTATCCTCGGTTTGGAACTTCATCGATGGAATGGTCTCGAAACCGTTCATCTTGTCGACGATACACGCGCCTCCTACCATCATGGCAACCAAGGTCAAACCTCGATTCGTCCATAAAGAGACTATACCCTACTGATGTCTTGGCCATACAACGTGATTCCCAGTCGACTGCAAACGGGCCTGTCTGTGATGGAGACGTAGTTCAATGCCACTTACTGAGTCTTCTCGGCCTAAGGATGACGCTGATAGTCGTGATGGTAGTGGTGATGGTGGTGGTGGTGATGGTCATAATGGTGGGGATGGTGATAATGGTGGTGGTGATAGTGGTGGTGGTGGTGATGGTGGTACTGACAATGATAATGAAAACTATTTTCATACTTTATATCATGTTCACGAGGTCAATCAGTTACTGTTTGTGTTGTAACTCGTGGACATCCTGGCATGGTCTGGGCTGTTTGAGAGGCAGTCTGGAACCTGTTCCGTAAATGAACCACGCGCATGAATGAAGGCATGGTTATCAGTGGCCTCCCTTGTCTAGGCCTGTTCTTTGTTGTTCCAGTAGTTTCAAACCTAGTTGTAAGGCTGCAAATGGTGTGCCTGCTGGCATTAAACATTATGGCCACCCTACTCACGGAAACATCCGCTTCCAGGTGTCCTAGACCGCGACCTTGCTCATCAGCGCTGAGGCGTGGCATCGTGTAAATGAACAAAATCCAGTTTTGTCTAATTTTTCAAGCCGAATTAGGTAAAAATGTGACTGCTTACCGAACAACTCTTGACTACCTTTTCGGAGTTATGAGGTAGAGTACACATTAAAACAAAAACCAACCCACAACAAACCCAGATTTAACAGGAAAGGTAAATAAGTCAAAAATACATAATCAATAGAAGTGAGTTAACTCAACTCACAACGTCATTAAGACTGTGTCAAAACAAAGTGAAAAAAATTATTGGACATACTGTATCTTCTTCTTCTTAAATAGCACGGACGCTGCGGGCCCCAAAAGCCCTTGGCAGCGCGACACCGAACCACAGAACTTCACGCCGTATTGTCTATCAATCTATCTATCTTTCAAATGCAAAATAGAGAGGAAATTAACACAACTTTACCTTAACTAGAGTTCCGATGACATACTGGCGCATCTAGGAAACAATGATACTGACTCGCTTCCTGTTGAGAAAAAGAGTCTTAGACAAAATCTGCACTTTTTTTCCAAAACCTTCCACAGTAATATTCCTTCTTACATCTCTTCCCTTGTCAATGTCTACTCCCCGTCAAGAACCCTTCGCTCGGCAAACGACAAAACTTTGCTGATAAAACCCAAAATGTCTTACAAAATTGATAAAAGGGTGCACTCTTTCTCCGCACCACATCTCTGGAATTCTCTACCCAATGAATTTGGCTGTTTGTTCCCACTTGCCAGTTGTAAATCAAAGCTTAAGTCATACTCATTTGAATTTAAATTATGATAAACACTAACTTTTAAGCCTCGCTTTCAGTTTTAAAATATTTCCTGTATGCTTTTCAAGATAACATTTCTAATTCTATTATGTACGTCTGTTTTACGATATATACATCTGCATTTTATTTCTCTATTCATTTTGTAATTACTTTGTTTCAATTATGAAAGTCATTTCTTATGTTATGTAAATGCTTTATCCCCTCCTTTCCTTTCATTGCCTAGCCAGGTTGCTATAATTTTTGTAAAACGCTTAGAACTGATAGACTATGGGGTGAAGCGCTATATAAACTCAAATTATTATTATTGTTATTACTCAACAATAACTGGTAGCTACAATCGTTCAATGAGGGAAGTGCACCTTGTCGACAGAAGCCAGAGAGAGGTGAAGGTCATGACGCAAATCAGCTGATTAATTGTGTCAGTCCAGCTGTTAGTCAAGGAATGCATCAGCCCTCACTGTATTTGGGGAGAAGTGAAAGAATCTGTAAAGGATTATTGGCTGAAGGCCCATGGGATGATTGTTGCTCCGCGGCTTTGCGCTAGACTCGAGAGTTTCAGGAGACTGGAAGATGGATTTGTTCGTAGTATATCTCTATTATAATGCACCTTCCGTGATCTTAAAAAATTCAGTCGAGCAAAATATATGTCTTTAAAACTAGAGACAGAACACTGTTGCATTTAGGTGCATTATTCGACAGAATTGATTCGGAGTTTTTTTATTCTCTGAGAAACTGTTTTATTTTTTCCTTACGTTAATTAGTTATGTTGTGGATGAAACGACACTTTTCAACATCGTAGGTTATCTCAAAGCCAGTGCTATTTGACACGTTTATGTTCTGCCACACATGAGCCATAAGGTATGGCACTATTCGAATGACACACCAGTCACGGTATACTGACACCGGGTCTACCAGTCTCAAAAGTGCTCTCGTGATGCTGAGCGTCATGCGAGGCTAGAGATATGTTACCATATGCAAGGCAGTTACTAAATTGCCAAAATTTCAGTCTTATGTCCTGGGTAAAGGCCCTTACTGCGCTTGCGTCGCTCAGCTTCGATGTGAGTCAATACCTGGCAGTTAGCAATGAAAGATCTTGTCAAACTTCAAGTAAGATGCACTTAATAGGATCATTCACTCTGCACTCCGAGGAGAAGAAACGACGAGAGCCTATATAATGTTACGCGCTGCTAAGGACTTTAAACCCATCTTTACATCGATTGTCTATTCAAGAAGTACCTAAAATCATCCTAATCTGCTCTCAGATGTTTGAGAAAATCGTTTTTCAAATTCTGCTTGGCCTTTCAAACCCCTCATTCAGAGGGTTTTCCTCCTTTTCCCTCGAACATCATCTTTCTTGGAGTTATCATCAAACTTTTAGATTTGGAACTGTGCTCCTTTACGGCGAGTCCTGCGCAGCTCGATAAACACGAGCGAGCCAAAACTGAATACAAGCCATTCTTCCACCCAGCTGTTGCATGTGACTTGTTTTCCATGAGATCCTTCTGTCAATGTCTACATCTATTGCTGACAGTAGAAATGAATTACGGACGCCTGATTTACTAGGACATAACATAAAGTAAGATCAGAAGTTCTGGTCTATGAAATGCATTTTTCATCCGTATGCCCTCAGTAGTTTGCAGGCTAAATACGTACGAAGATACTGATACCTGCCTGTTCACTATAATTGTTTCGATGCAATACGTAGTTAATGTTTAAAATGCAGCATTTGGGTATGAGGTGTGCATACCCTCAGCATCAAAGACAAAACGGTACCACCATCCCCTGCCCCGTATTATCCTTGGACAGGGATCATTCATCTTGCGAAGAGACAATACCAGACGTGTTATCTCTAAGTTGTAATCCATCACCTCCATGGAAACCCTTCAAATCCTGTAATACAAGGTAATGTCTCCAATAATGGGCGCACACGTTTGGGATGAAGTTCAGAGAGAGAGAGAGAGAGAGAGAGAGAGAGAGAGAGAGAGAGAGAGAGAGAGAGAGAGAGAGAGAGAGAGA
>JAOWAY010425910.1:0-14036 GCA_028565895.1 Goniobranchus geometricus | reverse complement strand
ACAGACAGACAGACAGACAGACAGACAGACAGACAGACAGAGACAGAGACAGAGACAGACAGAGACAGAGACAGAGAGAGATGCATAGTCAAGATAGGGAAATAAATTGGGATAAAAGGGAAGGAGAGAGAGATACAGGTAAAGTGTTTCAATTATAATTGAGTGCCTTGCAGTTTAGATCAGGCATTCCTAACGTTCCAAAACGTTTTTGAATGCTGAGCTGTGGAGACAGTGCAGGCAGTTGAATAAACATATTATTTATTGGAATGATCATCAGAAGAAGCACTTACTCATTCATCAAAGTCATGCTCTGTAGCTTTCTCTTGCCTCAGATCCAAATGATGTTCGTGATATGTTTATGAATGCTCTTCAGTGGATTGATGTAAATTGTAAATATATTGAGATTTGACGTGTGAATGCCGTTCTGAGCGAGAAGATGAGAAATTGCAATATAACCTTTAGAGTCCGGGTTTGAGCTTGACATAATCATGAAGTCTAAGCAGCGATTTCTTCGTTTATTTATTCAACCACATAATATCCATGTTGCATCATACTCAGAAACCGGTTTCTTAGAGGTCAAATAAAACAAAAAACAATAGTAAATTCGAAAATTCTGTAACACTTGGCAGTTATACCATACTAATACGATAGGCTATATGTAATTCATTGAAGCTTCCTTTCTTTCAGAAGTAAAAAAAAATATCCCAGCAGTTTTTGGCATTGAAATTTATATACCGTATTTGAATATTGCATAATTAAATACTTAAACATTATATACATATCTACAACGTATATTAGGGCCATATAGTATATATAACTGTCATTTTATTTTATCTGATCCAGGCATAACTTTTGCAGTGATACGTTTTTAATTTTCTTATTTGCATAAGTGACCATAGTCGAATGACGATTTTAACAAAGATGGAGTTTGAAATATAAAAATACAACTTAATTTCTGCCATTTCTTCTCATTGACCTGGTTCAAAGCTAAACATAAAACTAAACAAAACAAAACAAATATTTTGTTTTTTCAAAACAGCAAAACAAATGGAACCGGTCTTAATCGTAGAATTCACTGGCTGACTAAGGTTCAAAGTAGATGTGGAATCTACATCTTATACAAGACAAACCTACCAAACAGCAAAGACAGCCAAATAAAACAAAGAAAAGCAATAGTTGCCAAATATGTTCAGCTGATGCACTTAAAACGCTAGAAAAACTTCAAACAAACTCAATATCTACGACAATATGGCCTACTCAGTAATTTACATAAAAAACAACCATCTCGTCACTTTTTTTTATACTCAAAACTCGCCAAACCAAATGGAAAACATCACATCACTTATATTGATTATTCCGTCTCATTCTCCTCTTTATAAAAAAAAAATACAATTAGGAAGAGACCCGCCCGATATGTCCTAGGAATCACTGTAATTGCACAGTTATAAAGACACCCAAAACTTCCGTATACCTTTTTTAGAAATTACAATTCAAAGTATTGATGGTTTATAATGCTTCCTTTAAAAAAAAAAAAAGAAAAAAAAGAAACTAAGATCTATTCTCTTACTTTTGTGAGAGAATGAAAGAATACTTTATAGGATATAGATCTAGATTTTGACTTGAGATCTTAGAAATCTTGATCTAGACTCCAGGGTTAAGAATTTATTTATTTATTTAAGTGTCAGAACGAAAGTTTCGACCAGAAATGCTTCTCCTTTCAAGCTCCATCAGTATGGAATTCTCTCCCTTATTCTGTCATCACTTTTCATCTATCTCGTCTTTCAAATCATCACTGAAAACATCACTTTTTACTCTCTGACTTATGCATCCTACCATTCCCCTGTGCAATATGATATTGTATGCTTTATGATTTCATGTGAATGTGTTGTTTAACCAATATCTTGACTTATATTTAGTGTGCTGTTTATTTGTACCTTTGATGTGTATATATATATATTCATGCAATCATTCTATTGTAAGCACTTAGGGCATTAATTTTCTCTTAATGATTAAGAGTATTTAAATAACCTTTATCATTATTATTATCATTACCTTAGATAAATAGCAATTCTTTCTACTCATATTTTTTTACAACATTGAAGCCTTTAACCTAAGTGCATTTTTTCTGACCTACGGAGGTGTAGCTCAATGATAATTTGCTCATTTTTAACATATTTAGTATCAAGTTAAGATGTTTGTAAAAAGTCTTTCTGTGACATAAAGTTCTAAGTTAGGAAGCAGTTCTTATATAAAGCCTTGTCCCCCGTTCTTTTTCCAGAAATAGCATGCTTGTCTGCCAATTAAAAAAAAAAACAGATGTAGGTTTTCAATTCATATGGTTATTGACTTGCCCTAAGCCCTTTTCAATCGTTACAGAGCATGCAGAGTAAGCTTTCATTAAAGCATTTGATTGATTCCAAAGGGAATTACGAGTGGGAGCAAAAGCATATGTGTACACACATGACTTTTTGGGAACATCAAACAAAGCACATCATGTATACCTTGGACAATTAACATTTCCACAATGTTAACCATGCAAAGACAATGTTTTTCTTTAGCTCATTTCTTCTCTGTCTCTATGTTAGGCAAAGTATGAGAGGATAAGATAAACTTAATTCTCATGTTATAGGCCAATTATGATTCCAATTTCAAAAGGCAGCAAAAACCTCTCCAAATGGAAGAAAGAAAGAAAAAAAAACAGAACAAAATCTGCTGAGGGATTGAGAGTAAGAGCTAGAATGGTCAAGGCAAAACAATGATACCAAGATCCCATAGCTAGATTATGGCAGATTTGAAAATAACGGATGTTTCTAGCTGTCACCATGCCACAGCCACTGGCACATACCACCCCCTACCCTGTCACTCCTTTCAAATGAGACAAAGAACACTCCACAGCAAGATAAACATAAAAACATGAGGTGCTCGTAAAACAAGACATAGACATTCATCTGTATTTTCTTTCTCGTTTCTTATTTTTAGTCTATGACGATTGGAAAATTCTTATTTTGAGGACAGTGAAAGAAATTCCAATTCAATAATATACAAAAATGAAGCTGGGTCTAAAATATTATTTACCAAAAATATATTTTTCAAACCACTGCGATAAGTAATGGTAAAAGAAATCTTAAGAGATGAGGAGAAACAGTATGTTTTGGGTTTGTTTTGTTCTGGGTTGTTTTTTTTTAAACCTTGTACAAAGTATGAATATAAGAGTGGAAGAAGATTGTTTTTAAAGTGTATAGTGATGGGATTAAGAAAAAAAAAGGACATCATAAATTCATGCAAAACGACATCTATAAACTCTGAAGTAGATGTGAGTAATTTTGCAATCAAAGTGTATGCTGACGGGATTAAGAAAAAAAAGAAATCATAAAATTAGACAATGACATCCATAAACTCTGAAGTAGCTGTGAGTAATTTTGCAATCGATAAGAATATTTGAAGCATGTCAGCTATACCATTGTATTTTAAAGTGATAAATCAATCCCCGTGAAAAATAAAACTATTTACCAAATTATAAATTTTTTTATAAACTGAAGAAAAACCCTCTTGTTGGGAAATAGGGACAGGAGGGTGTTCACATAAAAAAAAATAAAAGCACCCCTTGAAAAGAAAACTTACCTAAAGAAAATGACAAAAAACTTAACAAGATTTAGTTTATCCTGCTGAACAAAAGATATCTGTAATGAAACAAACAAATGAGATGCAAAAAACCTCATGAACATGCACTGCATTAGACATACACACCCAATGATGTGGCATTACAGGCTGAAAAAGGATAGAGAAATGGCAGAGACAGATAGCCTCAGAGACAAAAAGGGAGAAAATAAAAAGCCCCATATTTCAATGACATGCCGAAGGAAAAAAGAGGAACAAAGAAAAAGGGGTGGGTGAGGAAGGGGAATACCCGGTTTTGCAACCTTTTCCTTGCATCCGCATTTAAAGGCAATGGATAAAGGGGTTGGGAGGCGGAGGGTGTAAGAAAAAAAATTTATTTATCCTGTGCCAAATCATTTTAAAGTTTTAAGATTAGATAAGGCATCTTTAGAAACCCATGATGGGAGGACGGATTCATAAAATGCTTATGAATGAAGTTGTATGTTTATAGGTATGTACAGAGAACTGTCAAGAGAAACTCAACATCTTTGGATCAATGTGATGTTTTTCCTCCTCCAAATTCGACAATCATATAATCATAATAGAAAGTACTGTGATGTTCTTTTTGACAATGTTTATGTAATTATAAAAATATCTTTTCAAATCAAGCTGTTCAAGAAGGAACAGGATGAACAGAAAACTGATAACCTTGCTGTGAGTTGTCATTACTGAGTACTTGTAGTTTGAATATGGCTGTTTGTTCTGGAATTTCCATTGTCAGTGAGTGCACGTTATATAATTTTCTTATATATATGTTTGCAGCAAACAGCGGCCATTTGATGTTCTCATATGGATTAATGATAATGGTGTACCTCTTTCTAGGCCTTTCATATTGAAGACATATAAATAGTGATTTTGAGATGGAAAAATGAAGAGGGACAGCCCTGTGAATACATGATAACCATTTCTCACATGGAAGACTCAAACCCATTCCTGCACATTGTAAAAGCATGCAAAGACACAGATACTTTTCAGAGACTTTTTTTTAACAAAAGGTCAAAGTTGAAAAAAAAAGTTGAGGTTAAATACCACCAGTTTCTAGCTTTCTCCTCTGCACAAAAATGAACCAAAATGTCTTTTCTCAATAATCTGGTGTTCTTGTGAGTTTATTTGTTTTCGCTTCTTGTTGATTGTTATGGGTTTTCAGACTTTTCTGGACCAAATCAGGAAATTTTCCTTACATGAATTTGTGAAAATGATCCAATGTAGACCATTTTTTAGTATTGTTTGTTTTGGGGGGGCTGCCATTTTTTCATACTTTGATTTATTTCAAGAACAAGTAAAGAAACTTCAAATTAAAAGCCTCAGTCATTTTGTTTTTTAAATTGTAAGCTATTAATTTGTTTTTGTTCTTTTCTTTTTTCAATCATAGCTTTTTTCCTAAGGTCAGTTGCTCCAAGTCCAAAAACTTAAGGCAGCTCCTCTCAACTAATAAGTGTCCTGTTTAATATAAAGTCATACAAAATAATTGTATGACAAGCAATTATACTTTCTAGGATCCGTACAGCTTCCTTGTGTTTCTATGTAATCACTATGACTTATCTGGGACATCACCTTTAAGAAAGGGCTAACAGAGGGATGTTGAGGGCCTTTGTTCAGACTGAATGTTGATCATGAGTGATTCAAACTCTTTTCTTTTTTTTTAAGTCCTAAAAACAGAGGCTTTGAGCCCAACAATGAAGAGAATTATTTCAAAACAGAACCATTATATCAAACAGGGCTCATGCACAAAGAAAACAGAAAATTTGACAAACTTGACAAGCCTTGACGCCTCATGTGATTTTCTGACCAAGTAGAAGGTATTTTATCACCATTTACAAAAGGCCTTTGTCCATATTTCTGATGTTGAATACTGAGGGATATAATACAACAGGGCGATTCAAAAATCCTGATGGGCCCAATAGATAAAGAACTATGGAAGTTAGCATCTCCAAAATACAATCGATACACATGGGAGCTTTTCAGAGCATTAACAAGATTTGTTACCTTAAGATATGGTTTGAATTGAAATTCAATAATTACATAGTTTTAGAGTGTATAGAAAACCATTTGCATTTATCTCTATTCCTTTTTTTTTTTTTTTTTTTCCACAATTCAAGATAAAAACCAAGAAAGGACTTTTGAATCACCCTGTATATATTACACAGAGAGAGTCTAGCAGAAAGTTTTAAGTAATATGAGTAAAAAATATTAGAAGAACAAATCTCTTTCCTCTACACCAAATAATAAATGTTCAATCAAAGGTGATAAGTTTTCTCAGACCACTCTCATCCCCCAATACCTAGACCTTCAACATACTATTTCTTTTTGTAACATTTATAAGTCCTGACTATCTGCAACAGCCTAAAGGGAAAAAGATGTCTTCATTGAGAAAGCTGTTCCTTTCTTTTCTTAAACAGAAAGAAAAATGTTCACTGTGGCAATTAACAAAATATAGTGGAGGAAAGGACAGAAAACGTGATCAAGACAATAAAAGAACAAAATCTTATAAAAACTTGAGTCTCACGACTATGTTCACAAATGAACCTGCAGGACCCCCAAATTCTTTTCAGAATACATCTTTTCCAACATTCATACTAAAACATGCAAATGAAAATTTCAGCAACCAGAACATTTGAATTTGAATTGGATGGATAAGATAAAACAAAATAAAAAGAAACAGGTAATGCATCAATGACAGGACCACTGAAGGTCATAATTTCAAAATGAAAACTGGCCAATGCAGCAGGTACTTTAAAATTAATGTGCCTATTGACAAATATCTCTTTCATGATAAAGGTGTAGTACTTTTGGTTCAAAGGGACAGAAAAATTTTGAAATGCTGAGAAAAATGTAAGCCTTCATCTTTATACAAATATTAGTTCTGTTACAAGAATTACAACAAATAATAGCATGAAATATAGAAAGAAAAAAAATATGGGTATAAAAATGTTAACATTTTCCCAACCTTTATTTCAGATGTGTGATTCAGTATCTATAAGATATAAGAAAATATGTCGTTTCTATCTATATGAACTCTCATTTCGTCCCAGCATGCTTTGCACAAACTATTTTGGTTGAAGTGTACAGATAAGAAGACAAGAGGAAAAGGCTGCATGCAAACATCAAAGGCTGCTGTTCCACCAACATGAACAGTACTGGATGAAAAGGCAACATCACAACAATTAAAGGAACATAAAGTGTTAGTTGTACATTAAATGCTAGGTGAAGAGATAAGAAAATTGAGAGAGCCTGATGCCACAACAGTGGGTTGTGTTACATACCTAAAGAATGTGACAAAAAAGTGTACGAGATCTATTTTTGGAAACTGGGAAAATGAAATCTGAAAAACAGGAGAGGAAATGGCTTTGACCATGAAAATAAGTCTTATTCTCATGCAAATTCTTTAAATTCCTCTTGTGCTTTGTAGTGTCGTAGCCCCCCTCCCCCCCTTCCCCTTTCTCTGTTTTCCCTTAAAAAAAAAAAAATAGCTGTTTTTAGTTTTTTAGTTTTGACAATTTTTGGTAGATCTTTTCATTGAGAGAAGGCACATATATGAACTTTATTTCTATTGGCATTTTCTTTACAAGGTGTTAAAAAACAGCATATAAATGATTATTGCATGAATTTTCTCTCATTATTCAAATAATCTCCTGAAATCATACTTCAATTGATGTGATTAATACAGAAGAAAAAAACATTTTTAAAAATTATAAATTGTCATAAAACAAATAAATGTCATGAAAGAGATACATATTGAGACCATCATGAGCATAAATAAGTGTGAAATTTAAGTAACAGAATAGTATGGTTTATCTCAATTGACATTAAAATAATTAAATGTTTTTGTTTCTTTTGATTCATCCTGTAAACAAAAACAATATGTAAAAGGTTAAATCATTGATTGCCATGTCTTCTTTCATGAATGTACAATTTTCAAAGCAATGGTATTGGGTGGCCATAAAAAAAAGAGCAGAGGAAATTTAAGCTTCCATACTTTCTCTCTCTAACCATTCATTAAAATGTAATTTTGCACAGTTTTTTTGGAAAGTAATTTCCATGCTAGTGAAAAATTAAATCTCATTCACTTTTATATTGAGACAAAGATTCATAGATCTATAAGAGAGAACAGACGAAATGGAAAACAATAACCTTGGTAATCTTCAATGCTTTTTTTTTCACATCTTTTTTGTTTATGACTAGAACAAATAGGCAGAACAATATCAAAGAGAAAAAAACATCATCTTCACTCTTAAGATGAAAGGCCTCTGCAATGTAGACTTAAATGCCTTGCATTCGCCATTTGGGATTTCTGATTTCCTGTCATGATAAGTTTACAGCCTCAGCTTATCCTTTCCTCCAAATAGAATTGAATGAAAAAGACAGAAAAATGATAGCAAAGTTTCATGTGTCAAGTAATACAACTGGCAATATCATGGTAGCCTTGTTTCTCAATGCTGTGACTCGACAAATAAGATGAGGAATTGATGCAAGTCGCATAAGTACAGATGCCTTTTGGCAATTCCAATATTTCTTCTCAGAGCTGCTGACACCAAGAACAATATAAGTGGAAGATTGCTAAGAAGAATTGCTAAAAAAAGAGAGAGCTTTCAAAATGTGATCAAATTCTATCCTTTACCGTAAATGGCACCGAGATTTACATGGCTCACAAAAAGGGCTGGAAGTTGCTTTTTCAGAACACACCACCCCCTTGAACAGAAGTGCCAACTCAGCCTTCCAAATCTGATCATATGGCTCTCTTTTGGAAGTGGATACCATTTTTCACTTTTTTGCTGGAGGCCACAAAGATCAGATTCTTTTTCCTATTCAACATCGATGATAGGCCTGGGCCTATAGTCACCTTGATCCATTATGACAATACAAACCACCCTTTGTTGAAAATATCTTGATGTAGAGGTCTATGTTCAGTCCAGTTAGAAGATAAAGATCTAAATCCAGAAATAATTCAGAAATTTATCCCTCACAACTTATCATTGCCTTCCGATTCAAATATTGTTAGCTTGTGCTCAACTAAGAACAGCTGTAATCCCAGAGACCTGTCAACTGCAATCAGAAAGACTCGCCAAACTTATGAATATAAGCGCATGATTTGCACTCGATCTTCCTTAATTATAAAATAGACAAGTACAGGATTATAGAAAATATGAACAGGAATATGATAGCAGTGTTGATACCTATTTCTACCGAAGAGGCCGGGCTGAGCTCTGCTTTTACATTTTTGCTACTTCCACTTAAAATCGAAGTGTTTCCTAACAATTGCCAATTCGAATATACACACACTTACACTAATTTACCACTGATTTACTGACCAACTTTGCTCCATCCCAAAAAAGCTTACAATTCAGGAAAAAAGCGGAAAGGTGTACAATGGCAAGTTGGTAGAGCTGTTCTTCCTGACAACATATGTGACAGAAGAAAGCTTATTTAAAAATTACTTGGAGGAACATGAACACAACTGTCAACACAATTTCTCATGACATGTTTAAGTTCCTTTGACTATTTTCAGAAAGTTTTTTTCCCAGTATCAAAAGAAAAGTCCTGTGCATCTTTTTATGGCGAACCCTATGTTGACAACATTTTTTATATTTTATGTAGCACCATCAGCAATATAATGTTAATCTTAAACACCACCATGATTAAAATTATATGATATTTCTAACCAACCTACCTGTAACTTGAAAGGCGTTTTAAAATCATAAACATAAACGAGGAATGTTGTGTTTTCTTTCCCACCAAAACCAAAATCTTTATGCTCAAATCTATGACGGAAATAATCACAGACAGCGGTAGTAACATACTCTTTCTCTTCAGGGAAAGATTCTGAAAAGGATGGGAAAAGGAAAATAGTAATGGTCTTAAGATACTATAACTTATGAAAGTTAAATGAATTACAGAATTGATTCTTATTTGAAAACAAAGACTAGCTGAATAGCCTACTAGGTATATTCTGGTCAATAAAACAGAAAAAAAAGTAAATAAAAATTAAATGAAAGAAAACTGAATAAGGTGTGACAAAAACATAGGAGAAAAAGAAGCTAGTAATGAAGGACCTTTATGAAGAAAAAAAAAATGTTTGTAGACTGTTTCACATCTTGAACAACCTAAGATATAAAAAAAAGCAAAAAAAAACTAAAATACATGCACAGTGAAGGAACCACAATGAACAATCAAGAGTTCTCTCCATCATAAAATATTCTGGGTTATAATTATGTGGATGGATTTAAAAGCTTGTATAATGCTATAAAAGGACAAAAATACCAGCAGATACAGCCAACAGAAGTGAATTAAGAAATACTAACAAAAGCTATATAAACAATAGATTAAAAAAAGAATTAGGGCTTACTTGATCTGTATGTTATATTGATGAAAGCAAGAGAGGAGCAATTCAAGGTAAAGTCCACATCTCGATCACTCTGAAGGGGGGAAAAAAATGTTTTTAAAACTTAAGCTGTTGAATCGTTAGCACAAAAATGTAATCTCTTTTCTCTTCTATTGCACATCTTAAATAGACACAACTTCAGAATTTTCCCTTTCTTTTGAGGACAAGATCATGACATTCCATTTTTTACCTTCAAAGAGATACAAAATGTATAAAGTTGTCTCATTTACACACAGCATTTTTATTTGAATGTCATCTTAGCTCAGAGAATAACGGCTAAAATTGATCATTTGGGACTAAGACAATGAAGTTAAAATGTTTGGAAAGAGAACGATTCAAAGTTCAATTAAAAATTTTTACAAAACAATACTGGGAGATTTCAAAATGTTTTACTTGTTTTCAGGTGCTGCCCTAAGGCCTTAAACAAAATAGTTCAAAAGCCATAAAGTGATACTTACTGAGGTTGGTGAGTTGAGAAAATTTATTTGTGAATAATTCCTGTCCTCTTTCTTGGACAAGTTGAAAGTGTACTGATAATCAGTTGTCAGAGTATCTAGAAAATGAAGAAAAGTTATTTTTGATGTCCCCTTGAAAATGGATTTGAAATGTTTTAAAATCTCTTATGAAAATCATTATACTTACTATTATTATTTCATTATGTTCTCATTATTGTTTATTATTATGATTATTATCATTATTAATATTATTATTATCATTTTTGTTATTATCCTGTGTATGGCGCCTTTTCTCAACAAGCTCAAGGTGCCTCACAATTAAAGGCAAAGAAATTGGTTATCAAATGACAGGAAAATGAGAGTACTCACAATAGCAAATTCCACCACCATTAGACTCCCCTGGATATTTGTAGTCTTCATCACATCTAACCAAAAGATAAGAAAAATCAGGGTAAATGCATCATTCTAATGCTGCGGTACATTAAGGCAATCCATCAATACATAACAGTATTGCATGATCTCATTGTATGTTCCAGGAATAGGTCTAAAGATACTTTACTAAGTAGCATGTCATTTCTCCAGAATGCTTTGTATTCTTTCATCTTATTGTTACCTTAAGCTATTGGGTCAACCATCATTCTGCTCTAATCTTTTCTTATTTCATATAACATTGCATCATGTTATCATTGCATTAGAATGAGGCAGTAAATATAGAGGTTTTATAACTTTGATAATTAAATGATTAAACATTTCAGAAATGACAACTTTAAAATCGGCCATCAGAGGTGAACCAATTTGAAACTTGATTTTCTTTCCATTTAGATTTTGATGTGTTTTTATTTTGTTCTGCTTTGTTAGCTGTCTATTTCTCTTTGGGATTCTGTTTTGTTTCGCTTTGGTGTAGTATTGTTTGATTTGTTTTTTGTTGGGTTTTTTTCTTTTTAACCAAACATCAACTTTCACATTTCAGGTAATGTGTTCTGCTGAAAATGAAAAAACCCAATGAAAATCTGAGAGAAAAATGCATGCAGACACATGTCTTTTCTACCAACCATAACACTGAAGCTTTACATAATTATGTTAGATGACTCACTTCTCACAGTTTTTGCCAATTACTCCTCTTGTCCTGCAATAACAATCTCCAGTTTCAGGATGGCAGGTATCTGCTTGGTCATTGCAGAAACAAACTGAGCAAGTAAATAAGAAAGGGACAAAAAGGCAACTGAAACAGTTATTAAGTATTGGCAATGGGAACAACCTTATATTAATGATATAAAAATGTTCACATAAAGACCAATATATCCCTTACCCTATATATATATATATACAATTTTTACAAAGATTTAAACTAAACAATCCCTCTTTAAACCAGTGAATAAACAGTATTCCCTTCTCCTTATTAATCTACATGAAATTTCAATGAACGTTCAACAAACAAAAAAAGTCTTTACATTTCACCATTCTAGGTTTAAATATGATAATGACAAGCAATCTAAAAATTGTCCTTTCTCATTGATATTCATACACATAAACATAAAAAGTGCCCATTTGAAAAGATTAAAAACTTTAAATAGTACGGCATAAACAATTACTAAGTCAGAACTAGATAAAGGACAGCTAATTTATAGATGCCAAAAATTTAAATTTCAACTTTTATCCTCTTTATTATTATCATTACTATTATTCATTATTTTTATTATCCACATTTTCTGCCTATCTTTTCACCACATATATCTAGTTTGTATCCAGAAGATATGATGAGAAGTTTAGAAATTGATGAAATGAAGTGAACAAAAGATCAGAGAACTACAGTACTATGACAACGATATAGCCTTGCTATCAACAACCTCAAAAGAACTTTTTAAAAAGTCTACAGCATCTGATTTGCAGAAAGCAAGTGGCTCAATAAATCCGGATGCATTCAGTATGTACCTGAACAATTGCCACCGTTCAGAGCATTCCCAAAGTAACCATTTTCACAAGTTTGGCACTGGTTTCCTGAAATCATAAAATAAATCAAATGGTGTATAATCAATCTTTTTAACAAACTACCTTCAAATAATCAATTTAATTATTTTGATATTATTTACAAACATCCTTTCTTATAAAATGTATAAAATCCAGCTTTCCTCTTAAGCAACAGTTTATTCTCAAAGAAATGTTTAAATCACATAGGGTTATAATCTTTGTCTAAGGAATTTTTAAAATGTACCTTGTCTGTCTTGGAAATACATTTCTGCTGAAAAGGAATCATTACTTCTTTTTTACAGGAACTGATAAGAAAATAAAATTGGCATTTTTTAAAAACATGGATGGCAGCAGCAAATTGTAAAATTTTCTGAAAGTCTGCGTAAAAGATCAAAATTCATCGAAACGGGGCGCACGCATCGTGCGGGGACACAATTAAGTTTTTTTCCCCTCATAGTAGTAATAAAGGTAATAATAATACAATAATAAAATTACAGATAATGATAATAATGACAATAAAATTTTTTTAAAAAAATTTTTTTTCTTTAAGTTTTTATAAGATGCCTCTAAAATTTAGATATAGAGATCTAAATTTATCTAACACTCTCATAAAAAAAGGACAAGAAAAGAAAGACACAAAAAAGCAAAATGGAGAAAAAAGAAAAAAATTCTTGACTCACCCACTTAATGTAAGAAATAAGAGACTTAGATATCTTATATCTAAATCAAGATCTAAACAGACTAATGGCTAAGGGGTTACCAAACAGACATTTCAATAATTTCTTGCCTTTCTAGTACTAGTACCTCATCAGTTCCCACACTTCCACAATTGGAAGCCCATCAGTGAGCATGATCTAGATCTAAATGCTATTTTAAACCTCTAGCCTACAGGGCCGATTAGCTGAGGGTACCTAACACAGGCTGACAGACTACAAAACACGGGTCCTTCCACAAGGTGTCTTACAATAAATTGAAAGAAAATCTCCAATACAGTCCTTTTCGGGGGGCAATTAGTACAACCACTTGAATTCATCTTAATGTCTGGATCTTCATCTAAATCAAGATATCTAGCCATATCGATGTTGTTTTTCTTTTTCTTGGCTTTGCATCTTCCAGGAAGTCTAGATGTAGAACTGACATTGAGATCTAGATAGATATCGTTCACACTCGCATGAAGCGAAGAAAAAAAAGGTGGGGGAGGGGTGGAGCTGTAGGAGGATTTGCTTGAATTACCGGTATTCATTTTTCATACACGCATGAATTTAGGTTTAGGCTTATTCGCCTCCCATCAACCTAGATCTAGCTCATAGGCTTATATTATACGAAAACCCGTTCCCTATGCAATGCGCTTTGCACTCGCAGGTGGGATACAAGCGGAAAGTGCTTGACAATGGCAAACTGACCTATCCGTATTCCGTAGCTTGCAGCTTTGCTTCCAACTTTTCAAAATGGCGGCACCCATGAGATTCGAGATCTAGTAAAATCAAAGCCCTCCTTCTTCAGTATACTTCTCGTCCTCAGAGAATGTACCCTTTGACTAGCATTTATGTAATTTCACACTCTGTGAAGGTTATTAG
>JAOWAY010425799.1:0-14045 GCA_028565895.1 Goniobranchus geometricus | reverse complement strand
TTTGATAATTTGCAGGAGTTCAGGTGTCTTGATGCCAATCTTACTGAGTACTTTTTCATTTGAGATTTTCTCAATCCTTTCCACGGGCTAAATAAAAAGTAAAACTGTGATTGGTCCACTAAAAATAGCTTAGATACTTTCCGTTTACTCCTATGTTTTCATGATCGGTATACCGGTCTTCGGGGATTCACGATATTAGAGCCTGACCGGTAAACCCGTCACTCGGGTTCAACAGGTTAAAGATAATTAAAACATAACATGTTGAAGGGAAGTTTATTGTGCTTACTCAATAAAAAGAAACGTTTCATGTGCATCAACAGAGTAAAATTCACCTAAAATTATAAAAATCCAACAATACGTCAATGACTGGACATGCAGATAATTAAAACATGAACAGACTAAAGAAAATTTTATTGTGCGATAAATAAAAAACATGTCATTTATACAGTGCACATTTGACAGCGTAACCATGCTCACAGCCCATGACATTTTACTCCCCTGACCAATGGCAACATGGAACATACAGAACAAGATGTGCAGCCTGTTAGGCACATACAATTTTTTTTTCAGAAAGAGACAGTGCTGTCTTGATGACTAGGAACTCATTCGCACCTGATTGAGTAAGGTAAACGAAGTGCCTTACCTAAAAACACAACGCTATTGACTTGGCTGCACTTGAAAGACTCAAACCCATGCAGTCACTCACACTTGTACTGACAAGTTGAATGCTTGACTATCTACTAGTGCCAAGATGTGGTCGCCACTTAGCCACGGAAGAAATTGGAAACATTTCATCGCATTAAAAGAGTACAAATACAAAATAAAAATCCTCCTATTCTCAGGGGTATTTATGAAAAATTAATGATGCATCAATGACTAGATGAAAATTTAAACACAAGCTGAATAGAAGGTTATTGTTACTTGATAGTTAAGAGGAAACATTCCATTGTCTCAAGAGAAGGTAAATTTCTCCTAGGATCAGTGATTGTGAAAATCAAATAATACATCAATGACTGGAAATAAAGACAAAACATGAACAGGCTGAAGGAAAAGTTATTTTAATCTATAGAAACTGGGACATTTCATTGCATTAAAAAGAGAGTACAATACAATTTCTCCCACTCCCAGGGGTAGTTATGATAAATATGACCAAAAATACATCAAGCAGATGGAATAAAGATAAATGAACCTTATGGACAAGAGGAAACATTTCATTGTATCAACAGAGGGTAAAATTCTCGAAGGAGCAGTGAATATGTACGCATATGACCAATAACGCATCAATGACTTCGCATAAAGTTAAACAAACACAAACATGCTGAAAGCAAACTATTGTGTATGAAAGACAAAAGGAAATATTTACTTGGGTGAATTCTCCTTGGAGTAGTGATAAAGCAAAATCAATAAAGTTGACACAGGATGAGTCAATTTCTTAACAGTGGGGTCTGCTTAAGATGAAATCGTTCAAACCAATAAAGTATTTTATCTTTGTAAGCAAATATTTATCTTTACCATTTCAAAGGGAAACTCAATTTCATTCAAAATGAGGGGTGGGTGAAAGTCCAGTAACCTAGACCTAGATCTAGTGAAGCTTCATTACCTTTGAGTCCCACAAAGGAGAGGAGGGCGACAAGGGATGGGATAGGTGTTGAGGGAGGTTTCCAGCTAGAAACAGCCTTACAGATATGCAAATTGACCAATCCACTCCCTGGCTGACTTGGTGCTCACAAGTAGAGAGAGGGGCCAGGGTAAATAAAATTTCAAGTAAAGCATTTAGAGAGCAATTTGAGTCTTTTTGAAACTGGAATTTGATAAGTATACATCAAAAAGGAAAAAATTAGGACCAGACAAATACTTTATCTTAACCAAGTTGTCTTCTGTGGACACCACCATAGTTCATGATTCAAGAATCAACCATATCTTGTTCTTTACGAAATGACTAGCACTCTTCTCTTTTTGTCAATATTTTTAAACTAGGCGTAGGTCAAGGTCTATGAGTAGTATGAACATTTACATGCTTAATCATACTCATACCAGACACAAGATAATATAGCCTACGTCTGATCTTGTGCTGTCACTTCTTGTACTAACATATTATACAAGGTAGCATCATAAAGAAATATGCTGAGATTGAACGCATATTATTGCACAAAATGTTTTTAATGGTTATTGGTTTTGGGGTGAGAGACTTCCATACTTTTGCAATGTTTCAATTTTTAAATACATCAAATTGAGGTAACGTATGATGAATTTTATTTTTAGCTCTCCATACAAGTATCACAGGGTGGAATCAAGTAAAAATAATCAACATGAGACGTAACTTATCTGGGGTCAAATGTAATGAATCAATGACTAGGCAAAAGGGTACACAAACATAAACATACAGATTGAAAGGCTATTGTGCACTAAGAATTATAAAGTGAGAAAAGGACAAGGAAAGATTATACAAGCTAGGAACTAATGCAGCAGATTTTTGCAAAAGCAGTCTGCACGAGCTCCCACACTCAAGCTTTGATGGAATTTTCTATTCAAATATTATGGCCTTAAGCACAATTATATTGTGTAAGCCCAGACGCTTTGTTCAACACTTAATATGTATAAGGACAGTCGGCAGTAGGATAATCTAAATCGATATGGTGTCAAATCTTAGGAACAAGGCGGGCCTTGAACATCTTTGAAGTGAGACAACAAGGAGTAATGTAGGCCTGAAATTTTGGCCAACTTATCACTTCTTTGCTAGGACTAGCCTATGCAATGTTCCCTGTTGTCACTCTATCATATAGGGTATATATATCAGGTCTGAATGGTTGATTGGCTTAAAGAAAGTCTGTCTCAGGCATGGCACACAACAGATAAAATACAGTAGTAACTGCCTAACATCCCGCCGCCTAAGACCCCATTTTGCCTAAGATGCTGCTTTTCTTGGGAAACAGATTTTTTTCTATATAAATTTTCCCCTTAAGATCCCGCCCCGGTCGCCTAAGATCCCCCTTTTTCAAGATAGTGGTGTGACCAATTAGACAAGGTGTCAACAACAAATTCTTCTCACTTTTGTCTTTCATCTCGATTAAAACCATAAGAAGATTGTAGCTAGCCACCTGAGCACAGGTAAGGGTCACCTGGTGACCTACCCGGTTTAGGTGTAACTGAAAGGCGCCAACCCATGTCTGGTCGAAACAAAGAGATCAATGGGCGGTCATCGACTGTACATGAGAATCTATCAATGAGAATGTGACGATGTCAACAAGGTAGATCTTAAATTGGCATGTGCTTACTTTATGTCATAAGTTTAGAGAACAAATTTAATTGAAATGTTGGATAATTACTGCTTAACAAGGAGTGGATCAATGACAATGACGCTTTAGATTCAAGCAACCTATAAACACGCCATTTGCATAGGAGTATTGTATTCAAATGCAAGAGCAAAGACATGTCTTGTGATTGGCAGGGTGAAAACAAACTGTCGTCTTTAAGTTTGATTATGACCATGCCTCCATAGGGGTTTGTCACTGATTGGGTATGATTCTGAATGACACTGAGAGTCGTATGAGTTATCTGCTTCACCGGCCGCCTAAGATCCCGGTCCGCCTAAGATCCCACTTTTTCATTTTCCCAAGCAGCGGGATGTTAGGCGGTCACTACTGTACTAAGAATGTAGCAGGGGAAGATTCGACCTTTTAGTTTAGTGATATTTTTTAAAAGGGTAATGTAGAAAAAATGAGTGATTACCAAATCATTTGATACACTGTGTCACAACCAATAGTTTTGTTTGACATTCCTTTTCTTGTAGAGGAATTTAATTCTTTTGGTTTTCATGATACAAATTCAATTATGATCTTAAGGCTTAAAGAATCCACATATATTATCAAATTCCTATAATAAACCTACATAAGAACTAAGGCATTCAGTTGGCCCTGGCCAGTAGCGTTTTGAACATGCCTTTCTTAGCTTTCTTTTAAGCAACCAGGAACATGATCCAAAATATTGCTTTAGTTCTCTGTAATGCCATCCTTAACTGGAGAATCAGATTCTAGGCCCCCTCTGAAGCCTTGTTAAACGCTAATGGTCTGACCCAAATTGTTCTCAAAAGTTATACAGTTAACTGTATACACTTAATCTTCATTTTATTTCATTGAAATTGTGTACCATCAATCTTTAAAGAAATGTCTTAAGACGGATCAATTTTTCTATGTATTCAAATTTTAATTTTGATTTTATTTTCTTGAGTGAAATAAGGTTTTCAAATAAACCAAAGTTTTATGTCACTTTTTAGAGCTTTGAGGCCTTGGCAAAAGGCATTCTATAAATTAAATTATTATCATTATTATCTTAACCTTTTCTTTCAAATCTTTCACATTAGTGCATCCCTTTTTGACGCAAAGTTATCACCATCTAATTATGAACAATGCAAGCAAAATTAGTGCTTTTTTTTTTTTTTTTTTTTCAGTCAACTGTTTGATGGGTTAAGTGTCAAATCACTTTTCATTCAAAAGATTTTTCAGTTGATGATATCCTCAATGTTTATCTGTAATTTCAAATTTTAGTCTTGTGTACACTAATGAAGTGATCTTTGAATTATCATCCATCATCAAAATATAGTGAAATCCATGTTCAGATAAACTCCCTCAGGCTGATCAAGGAGTTTTGTCTTAAGCTAGGTTTATCCTAATCGTTTCCAAGGGATACAATGATTTCATTTAATGAGGGGAGGGTAATAGTTCTAGGAACTAGAGGAATTTATTTTGACAGATCAGAAGACCTTATTCCTGGAGCCTTCCACCTCTATGAGAATTTTCAATATACCTGAAAAAAAAAAGGTAAAAAATGAAGTAAATAAAGTCATAATGAACAAAAGTATAAAATTTGAAAGTTAATGAAAAGATATCTTACGACCTAAGGACAACTAAATTTACAAGTATTTGAAACACTAAAAAAAAAAAAAAAAAAACTCCTTGCTTTTTCTTTCTTTCTTTCCTATTGGCTTAATCAGAAAGTCAAAGTCATACATTTGATATTGTGCCTTTTTATGCTAAAGAATACCCACAACTGATTCAGATCAGATCTGCTTCAGAATACCTTTTTTAAACAAGAGATTACAGCTCAGTTGATGAATGAATCAATCTGCTGAAGGAATTGTATCCAGTTATGTGCAATGACCAAAATTAATTCAGAATACGAAAAACCACATTTATCTGCTCAGCATTAAATTTTTAAAGAATGGATGTATTTACATAAACACATCCAGCTTGCCACATAATTCATTTGTTACCCATGTGTGGGTTCTGGGATCATCAACTGAGAATACTAGAAAAGGTCTGATATCTGCTCATCCATACATGTCGTATAAAGGCAACTAATGATTTAGTGAGAGCACCTTCTCTCATCTGTTCTTTGTCTTCTTCCACGCTCTCTTTTGTCTCCTCAGAAGTTGAGGATTTTGCAATTAGAGGAAAGGAAGTATTATTTGGTGGTCATCCCGATTTATGTGCATTGCATGACTTACAAATTGTATTAGGGTCACTTGCTATCTACATAGACCAGATACTTTGTACACAAACTTTAGTCTTTACCATGTACCCAAAAGTGCTTGCTCACACTTTGTGACTCAAGTTTGTCTTCTTGAGACAATATTACCCAGCCTTTTGAGCAGAATTATCTTCTGTGGAAGCTGTGCATGCTTTCTTCCACTACCTTGTATTCTCTTTGATGACCCCTGCCTGAAGAATTTTCTTCATGAGCTAGATCTTTTAACAGATTCTCTGCACTAGTGTTTGTTTGGAAATTCTTTCACAGTCAGTTCACCTCTCCAACCCTTCCCAAAAGGCTTGTTAGCAGCATTTAGAACCATGCTTGGATCTAACCAGTTTTCTTAGCTGAAAATCATCCAAAACAGATCCAGATGTTTATATTGAACAGTATTTCTAAATAAGTTTCCAAGATTCATTTTACTGAGTAATACGATACAGTCCATGTAGGAAAATGGCATTGGGACTCATCTGCTGTTGAATCTGGTTTATGTTGTATTATTGCAGGGAATAAGTGCTGATAGATCTACATTTTAGGTTATCGGGAAAATCTCATTTTACATGATGGAAAAAAATGACCTGCTCATAAAGCACTAGGCCAAGATCGAAACAAATGGTAGGATGATTTCTTGTATGTGTGAAATAGGAAGTATATTATGATTTTAGGGATGGCTGACAAAAAGATTTATAACCTTTTAAAGAATCGTTAAAATGAAAAGATAATAGGCAAATACAATATAAGAAATATATCTTTTTACCACAAAAGTTTCATAACATGGCTATCACCAATGAGGAGATGAAATTGTTCAAACTTCTGAATGCTTTAGTCTTTTGCCCTAACCAATAAACAATATATGTATATCACACAAGAAACAGTCTAAATCACTTCACCGGAACAGCCACTTAATCAGAACGATCCCCAAGAACATAATCTTTTACCATGAAATTTGTATCGGTTTTTAGGAACGGCACAGGGTGAAGTGATGCTTGATTGAAAAAAACTTTTTGCCCTGAACCTGATTCTTAATTGAACATACAGGAAAACTAACAGCTATTAATGTTTTAAAAACATTTTACCAAGTATTAAAATGTTTTAAGAGACAAAACCCCACCGGAATGCAACAGCCTCAGTACAAGTGTAGCTACTCATAAATGTGAATGAGGCTCACTATCACTACACGGACTGAACCATGGTCAATAGCCATACAGAATTGGACTATGTGGCTGCATTGGTAAGCCTGCAGCTGACCAATAACAAGTTGGTAGCACAGGCCCCTTTTGTACGACATAATAGCCATGATGATACAGGCAAGTTTGTTTATAAGGGCCTACCCATTGACTGCTACAGTGCTTTCACAATCAACAAACCAAACGCATTGAAAAGAGCTTGCCAGGTGTTTCTGGACATGAAACATAAGAGGTGAAATGCCGACTGGCGAGTCTAATGGTTAGCCACTCCTACTTTATGCAAATTTGATGTAGTCATAAAAATTGTTGTGTTGAGTTGCAATTTTTACAGTTTGTTTTTATTATGATAAAAGGGGTTAGGGCTAATTCAGATTGTCCCATCCAATCCAATCATTACTGTTGCAGCTTCAAGGGTTTGAAGATATATGCAACAACTAATGTGTAGCGACTGGTTGGACTAACATTGATGCGGATAATGAAGATCTAGGGTGTAATGGGCAGAAAATGAAAATCTCTTATCTATTTTTGAAAGTTTCGGAAGTTTGCGTCATTCAGATATTTTAAGGAAGTTAGTTAAATAATCTTGCTATGTAGTGAGTTCCATAATCTTGCTGTGTCAAGAAAGAATGAATGAAGGTGTGCATCTACCCTTGAGCATGGCAATTGATAGGTCATTTCTTTCTTGCGTGTGTTCTTAGCGACTTGGTAGGTATTGCAGTTTGCCCCTGTTGGGGGCTTTGTGTAGCAGATTCAATTTCTGTCTTGCTCTTCTTTCAAAGGGGACCATTTCCTCTGTAAGATTAATTTTCTAATGCCTGCTTTCCTGCCATTTATATTGTTGACAAATCTATATGTCCTTCTTTGGATTTGCTCTTTGCTTTGTGTTCTTTAGCTTGTGAGGGTCGCCATAGTCCAGGGTCAGACAAATGCTTTGTATGCCCTTTGTTTGGCAGACATTGGGCATGTTTTCAGGAAGCTAAGTTTCTGGTACGCTTTTAGGCATATTTTTCTTGCGTGATGATTCTATGTTAATTTCTCTTCAAGTTTCACTCCTAAATAGCTTGCTTTTGATGTTCTTTCATGTGCTTCCCCATGTAAAGTGTATTTTGTATATATTGGTTTTCTTTATTAGTGATGGTGATGACTTGGCACCTCTTAAGATGGAACTCCATTCTCCAGTCTCTTTATCACTTATCTAGTGCCTTCAGGCGTTACGGAATGTGGCAGATGGGCACAAGACAGAGACTTCTTCCGAAGGACTGTGTGGGAGGCTACGTCCAAGTGATATGCCACAGAGAAGTGCCTTCAGGTCTTTTTGAAGGATTTCAGTATTGGTGGGCAATTTCACATTTCTGCACAACAGATCATCATCATCAGTATTGCTTTTTGGCATGTCTTTATCTCAACCATTTGATGCAAACCTAAATCTAGTGTCGTAACACAATCTTACCGGATCGAAGAGCGGCCGTTCATAACAGCCAATAGATCTACCAGTGTTATATACCTAAGAAAGAAAATATAACGCATGAAAAATGTGAAACAACTACAGTACGATATTCTACAAGAATGAATCTTCCAATTCCAGTCATTTCAATCTGGATGGGTGTTCCCAATTGCTAGAATTGAGAATGTAAAAAAGGAAATGAGTGTTTCTTTCAAAGTGCGATTTTCAGCCTTCATTGTTGCTTCATGTCAGCATGGCTGCTTCACGTTCAAGGCGTTATACTGCAGATGTTCAAAATTTATTTTAAAATTTGTCGGAAGATGAAGTAAGTGATCTGTATGATACAGATTATGGCAATAATCTACTTCTGATTCTGAACTGTCTCTCTGACAGTGTTAGATCTTCATAACAAACATGTTTGGATTATACAACAATCTGTGATATAATGGATATATAATGAACATCTAACATTTTTTCCTGATGGATATACATCAAATGAAAAGACTCACAACAGTTTCCTGTGAATATGAGGGTTATTATATTTTTCATTGCTCCACAAATATATCTTCTCATTTTCTCTTTCAATTTCACTTGGGTCAGTTCCTCATATATATCCTAATGTCATGTTTGTTATATTTTTCTGATAGTCTTATCACTAATCAGTAAAAGATTCAAAGGAAGGCCAACAACTCTGCCAATAGTTATCAACAAAGAACTTTCTCCATTCGACCCTAAATTATCACTGAAAACAAAAGAAGATCTCAACCACCTTAGATTACTTGCACATAACAAGAACCACTGGAATCGCCTGATGAAAGGAATCCTAGAAGTTGCTGAGGCTTCCAGCTCTGATGATCAGGGTGCGAAAAGCGACTAAGTCAGGTCAAGAAATCACTTCTGATTCTTTTGATGTACAACACTTTATACTTTTGGGCAGAAATAAAAGCAGTGCGGCTAAATAAGTCAAGTCACTATTTCTTTTTAGTGCCTCCAAAACGGCTCCGTCCAATCCTGAATTTAACCTTTGGGCTGAACGAGTTTAAAAAAACAAATTGGTTGATGTCATGTTTGTATTGTTAGCCCTCATCTGTCTGGCTTCTCGAGTTTATGTCAGGTAGATTCAAATCCCTCCCAATTACGATGTCAGCATTTTTGTGACCTGATACAATGGAGTTCATTGTATCACATATCTCAGCACTCTTATCCACATTATTTGCTGGCTTATAACAGACTGAACCTACTATTAATGACTGCAGCTTAATGAGAATGCCGATTAATCGAAACGATTTGCCAGGAACTGACCTGTTCTGATTAAGTGGCTTGGACTGTGTGTGTTTGTGTGTGTGTGCATGTATCATATATATATGGCCTCAATCATTGAGTAAATGCATAACCCATTTTTTTCTTTTTTTTTTCTTTCTTTTTTTTTTTTCTTTTTTTTTTTTGTTTGTAAATACAAGTTTTGAATTCTAGACATCGACTCCTTCATTTTACTTCAACTTTTAATGGATTTGGTTATGAAAAATACTCAAGTATACCTGACCGAAAGCACTGAGTAAAAAAGGCATTTCTTTCGTGCATAGATCAATATAGGCAAAAATTATTTGCCATTTATTGAATGAGCTGATGATACATATATTGTTTATCTTACAAGCTTCATTTCCTCATCTGTAATCCTATTTCTGCTAAATCTGCTAAATCCGTTCTCTCTGACCTCTTTTATCTTACTAATAAAGAAAAGAATCCTGACTTACCTTGCAAAATCAGTGAGCTCAATGTCCTGTACAATGTATCTAACTTTCTTCCATTGTTTGAAAAACTGCGGTTTCTCGCCTATCTTTTCAACAAATACAATGTTCTTTATACCTAGAGCCAAGAAACGTGTCTTTTTGTATATAATTGCTGTTCCCAAAACTCCATCACAGATTGCATTGTTTTCGACTGCTGCTGAGCATCGAACACTCCCAATGACTGTTACGTCATCAATAGGTTCAGGAGGCATACGTTTTATGGTCACATGTTGCCATATATTCCTAAGAATAAAGAGGATAAAAATATCCAATCCAATCATGTTTCTCTATGAAGTATATAATTTTACAGTAAAATATGCTATTATTAGGACTTATATTATTATTACTGTAATTTTAGGACTACAAACCGCATTCCCTGATTTTAAAAAGAAAAACAATTTCTTCCTTAGCTCAGCTACACCGGAATAAAAGGCAGAGGACTCGAAAGAATCAAGACAGCAGTAGACAACAATAATATTTTGATAATACACGGTAGAATACATTGTGGAGAAAGATTTATCTTCCTTTAGTGAAAGTCATCATCACTGTTAAATCCATAGATTTTCTTTCAAAGTTTGATGTCTTACAAACCCAGCCATATATTGAGTACAATGTAAATTATGAACAAATTATGAGCATCGACAAGTATGAATTCTCCTTTACAGAGTCATCTATTATCCTATTATGTTCAAGAAATAAACAATTTGTTTTACCTTCAGTCTACTAACTGACAATGACTCAAATATTTATCCTAATCCTAGCGTTAGTCATAGGGTCAATGGCTGGAGGAAAGTCCAGCTTATAGTCCAAAAAGTAGGATGTTACCATTTAAGAGACTAGCCTACAGGTGCAGGTGTTAAAGAAAGAAACTTCTAAAGTGGATGCCTGTTAGACAAAGATATGGAATGATAAGTAGATATACCCAACATGTTACTTCTCTTCTAATCCCCAGTTTTCACCTTTGCTATGTACTCAAATGTACCTCATCGATCCACATGCATTAAGTAGAATGGACTGGTTTCATTTATACTGCTAAGGTAATCATTTATTTTGATTGATTTTTTTCAAGACAAAGTTGGAACCAGTAGCATAAAGACATGCTCTCACCAAAAAGTACCATCCAAAAATGGAAATTAAACATAATTCTTTTTTAATTAATTCATATTTCATGTTGATACTTCTACATGTGATATATTATATCATAGAGTAAATGTAGACATGTATTTCCAATCTGCATGTAACTTTCCTTTTCTTGAATGTAAAAAAACAGATAACAGCAAAGACATGACTTTTCAAGACAATCTTACCAGTCAGTGACAACTCTGTGGGTACCCTCAACAATCTTTACATAGTCTGAGTCAACACAAGTCTTTCGACACAACTTGCACAACTGAAGACAAGACCCAGTATTCATTTATACATCTTTAAAAATCTTCATACTTTTCAAGGCAATTAGAAACTCATATTAGAAAAACAAACTCATTATCAATCCATGATTCTTTGTTGAGGGCAATAAAGGAATAAGAATGAAGTTCAGTAATGTAAAAAATATGAAAATATGGGAGAGATTAGAATGGAGGTCCAAATTAGCGAAGAGCAGTTTGATTTGTTGCAGGTGTAAGTACTACAATGCAATATTAGCAATCAGAGGTATTGCACTCAGAGGTATTGCAGAAAAATACAGCAAAAAGAAAAAAGACACTGAACTGCATATTTATCAATCTGGAGAAAACATATGATAGAGTTCCAAGAGAAGAGAGAAAGCAGGGTACTGTCTGAGAAAGAAAAATAATCCAGGACATGTATGAAAACAGTTTGACTGTTGTAAAGACAGAAGTTGGAGCAACAGACCCTTTTGGAGTGAGGATTGGAATCCACAAATGGTCAGCTTTCAGCCCACTGCTACTTGCACTAATGATGGATGTACTGATGGAAAGAACAACAAGGGATCGTGGATCATAATGTATGCAGAGGATGTTGTCCTGTTGAATAACATAGAATAACACAAGAGAGGAAGCAGGAAAAGAACTGGAAGAGTAGAGAGCTGCAGTGGAAAGAGTGGGTCTGAGACTGAGCAGAACAAAGACTAATACCTCTGTATTGTTCAGCAGACAGTAAGACTCAAAAATAACATTTGCAAATTGAAGAAATACCAGAATCACATCAATTTATATACCTGGAATCAACAGTACAAAGTGATGGTAGATGTGGAATAGAGATAAACAATAGGATACAGGCAGGTTGGAACAGCTGGAGGAAGATGACTGGAGTAATGTGTGATAAAGTAATCCCTGTAAGATTGAAAGGAAAAATACATAAGACAGTGATACAAACGCTGGTCCTGACAAAAAGGCAGGACGAAGAGTTGGAAATGATGAGACTGTTAAGATGGCCCCTTGGGTAGACAAAAAAAGAAAACAGGGCTGCCACTCTATGAGATAGATAAACACTAATCAACTACCTCAAAATTCATAATCTGAGGAAAAATAGAGTAATCATCTTCCCTCCGCCAACCAGACATAGTTGTGTATTTTGTAGGCTTAAATGAGGCTATGGACATATGGTCTGTGGCAAGGTGGGTAGTGCGTTGGACTTGTAACCGAAAGGCTGTGGGTTCAATTGCCGAAATGGGTATTGTGATTTAACCCATGAGCAAGGTTATTAACACTCATTAACTCCCGTTTCACAGCGGTGTTCATATGACTAATGCTCAATTTTCACTTAAAGGCCAAAGGACAAATTCCTCTTTGGAGATGAATATAGTGGGATTTTTCTTGTTTTTATTTACAGGATATTGAAATTTCAACTCCAAGAGGGTCTAAATCACTGCACATCTGCTTAAGTTTTGTGCCCAGGTTGACCGTCATCATTGTGCAAGGCTTGAGAATATATGTCATGACGGTCTAAGTGTATGTTTGAATTAAATACCTTAGAGGGTGAATTATTTGTTTTCAGGGAAGAAAATCTGAACGGTTTTTTCCTCTCATTTAAAGATATTAATTGACTTGAAACAAAAAATCGTAATAATCTGAATTACAATCGTAATGGCGTAATTTCATCAGAAAATCATAATGATTACAATTTAATCATAATGGTTGGCAGCCCTGGATGAAGTTTCAAATGATAAGATCTGCACAAAAGCCAAAATGTAAAGTACGTCAACAAACACAAGAGAGAGTAGACTGCAATGGTCTGGATGCATCTGGAGTCATGAGGAAGAATATGTTGGTGGGAGGGTGTTGAACATGGAAATTGATTGGAAGAGAGGGAGAAGACGGATAGACTTTAGAAATATATGAGAGAACTGGGCCTGAAAGAGGGCGATGCAATGGACAAAGTATGGAATTGTGGCATTTTAAGCCTACAGACAGTGGGACAAGCTGGAAGAAGAAGAAGTTCAGCTTTTGCATTTATTAGATTTAAGAAAACAGTTACTATGGAAATATGATGGTTGGGTATAACTGTTCATGAGCATATTTGTTTGCAATTTCCTTATTTGTATTCTCATGTCTGGCAGAAGTTGACTGTAGAGCATTTTGGAAGTTGTCAAAACTACTGCTGCATCCAGTAGAGAGTGGTCTTTTGTTCAAAAATGTTAAAAGTGTCAGGGTAAAATGAATGTAAGAGGCAGCTTATTCTGAATGCTGGTAGATTGTAAGTTCGATTGTCTGAGAACTAGCTGTACATCTGTTTGAAACAATATGATATTGGTCCAGTGATATATTAATGATACTACTTCTAGCCTTGTGAAATTTTATGACTTTAATTAGCTCTCTATTCCTTTAAGTCTAATGTTATAATCCTTTGTTGATTTGCTGCCTATTTTTGAATGTGTAATCATTAGTTATAAATCATATGGCATTCTGTGCTTTCTTTAGTCCTCCTACAAGATTTTTAGATATTCAAGTTGTATAGGCTCCACTATTCATCTATGCAACATTGTGAGACTTCTTATGTTTTTTTTTGTCCAATATCTAAGTTTTCTTGGAAGAATTTTTTTCTACATCTAAAAGCTCATTAAAAAAAAGAAGAAAGAAAAGAAAGAAAAAATATCTATTTGAAAAGTCATTTTCCACACATCACCCTCCAAATAATTAT
>JAOWAY010425688.1:0-14049 GCA_028565895.1 Goniobranchus geometricus | reverse complement strand
AGATCATTTCGGATATCTAGATCCCATACACCGAAAGGTAGAATGGGAATTTGAAAAAGAAAGAAAGAAAGAAAGGTTTAGTGTGTGTGTGTCTGTGCTTATCTGGTTTGTAAAATGCTCATAAAAATAATGATGATGAAAATATTCATAAGACTGATAAGAATAAAAGCCATGATGTGAATTATATCATTTCAAGAAGTATAATTCTCAGTTAATGTTCATGAAAACTTTCACCTGCAAAAAAAGACAAACAGACAAGCAGACTCTCCAGCTCTGACTGAATGTTTTCATATGTTCAAAAGGAATTTACATGTTGTGTCACATTTCTTTGATCACAGAAAAAGTAGAAATGCTGCAATTAATTATTGAAATTACAGACGAGATTTACGAAAGGAAAAATATTTTTTAAATGAGTTCCTCAAGTACATGTAAACGGTGTGACTGAATGGACTGAAATGAGATGATGTAAAGCAAATTGGTGTCTAGAAATGGGGTTTTGTTATAGGCAAAGATAGAACTAGAGTGCAATTTGTACAACAAGACATTCCCTGGGGCCTGCCAATGATGAACATCATGTACTAGTGGCCAGAAAAGGACCATGGCTGGCATGAAATATTGGACAGCAGGTCATTGTATAGATGTATCACCACTCATGACTTATTAATACTCCTTTACCAGTATATTAGGATTGACATTTGCAGTCATGCCATAATGGTAGTATCGAGTTGACACCATTTCTCAGTTGTTGATTAAGTCTAAATAAAACCAAAAGCAAACCACATGGGACTTGGATGAGTTTCATGTCAGGAGAGAAAGCAACACACTGGCTGACAACCAGTTTGATGACTAGTTTGTGTCAATTCGATTTTCAAAATAACTCCCATTTAAGTCACTTCAATGTAAAGTTTTAATTCATCTTCTTCAACTTTGTCCTATTATAAGCTTTCATCCATGAAGCCAAGTCCACATCCACCTCCATGGTGCCTTGACACAAGCCAGTTTTGATTTGGACTTCTTTTTTTTTAACCATCTTTCACTTTTAGGCAATCTCCTATAATCTGCAATGACAAAGTATTTAAAATATTGAATCAATATCCTCTTTCTCAATCAAAAAGGAAAATGTACCTTCCTGTTAACACCAGTACTGTGAATGTCTGCTACAATCATAACTGATCAGGACTTTCAACACAACAACATCACATTTTTTTCAATACAAATGCTGGATTATATTTATAAAGAAAGCTGGTGATGCTACAAATACGAATGACTAAGCAGTGGCCGGCCTTTTGAAGTCAATGATAATAATATAATTTATATAGCACCTATCCTTATAGCTAGCTCAAGGCTCTTTACATGTGCTAAAATAAATAGTAAAATCATATTAACATGTAAAAATACATCATGATCATAATCATCACCATAACGACCATAATAGCCTCAATAATAAAATTCTACATTTTTCAAAATTAGGTCTTGTAAGATTACCTGGTAGTCATTTCTACAAGGCAGAAATCAAAGAGTAATGGGAAAAGGAGTAGAATCAAATACAAAATTTATAGAATCAGGGAAGCTCAACACTGACATTCTTGAGACAAAATCTTGTCAGTTGCTCTAAATCGAAGAAAACTGTAAATATGTGTTTGTGAAGTCTATTTTAAAATATTGTATGGATGCGGGTTAGAATGCCAACATTTTATTTCATGTCGTACATCTACAGCTGTCCATCAGTTAGGATGATACCCCTCAAAGAACGACGGTCTACGATTAAGTCTACAATTCTCTATGAAGTCAAAAATAATAAAGTGGCACACCAATGACCAATTGATATGTAATTACAAATTTGCTACCATTGAGTATGAATCAAGATCTAGATTCTAGAATAGAATTACATAAAAAGTTATGGATTATTCAATTATAAGGCAAAACTGGAAAAAACGTGACGTTTTGGACATACGTGCTTCATCAGACAAAGAAACACAGGGACAATATATATACAAATAGAAAAACAGTAATATCAATAAATTGTGAAAACAATATCTTAGCTGTGCGAATCGGTCTCCTCCAGTACATGTATCAAATTAACTGTGCGGCACAGCTAAGATGTCCTATTCTATTTGCATATTGTCCCTGTGTTTCTTTGTCTGATGAACGACACATGCCGAACGGTAACATGTTTTGTCTAGTTTTACCTTAATATAATTGAGTAATCCATAACTTTTTATGTATTTCCATTCTAGAATCTAGATCCAGATTCATACTCAATAGTAGCAAATTTGTAATGACAATTGATGTGTACCAAATCATCATCCATAACATTACTAGTTACTAGTAGTACTAGGCAAAACTATTAAGAGTACCACATTCAAATCTAGTTTGCTACCTGATTTCCTTCCTCCCTAGCTCACGTAGAGTGTGGAATTGAATCCCTGGTTCTGTCAGATACAGTTGTGACTTGGACTTTTTCAAACACATTATCCTCAGTTCAGGTCAAACTACATGTATTAGACATCATAGATTTGACCACGACAACCATCACTTTTATGTTTTTGTTTTTCTTCATGCACTTCAACAGTTAATTCAGATTTAGTGAGTCAATCGTATTATTGAAGAATGAGAAGAGAACAAGTTTAAGTGCTAAACTCCAGCGATCTTATGTTTTGTAACTGAAAATAAAGAGCTCTTTCCAAAATTCAATATCAAAAATACAAAAAAAATTTTATCACATGGTTATTCTCTTAATCTCAATGGAGCTTTGCAAGTATACTTCAGTAACTTTTTCTTGAGTCTTGTTACTGGTTTAGGTAGCTAAAAACATAAATGAATTTTTCATTGTAAATGCATCTATTTTATTGAGTTTGGAGAAACGTTCGTCAAATGCAAATAAGTGATGGTTCAAGCTCATAAAAGTATAGTGCAGTCAGGCTAGAAGGCCCATGCAAGGAAATTCTTCTGCAAACATGATGAACCCACTCACACTTTGGGGTGCATAAATTAGTTACAATGCCTAAATGAGATCATAGATTGTATGGTGAGTGTACTACCAAAGAACAGTGTGTTTCAACGGTAGAAAAAATGTTATATAATATTCTTTTAAAAAGATTGGCTATGCGATGATGTGGATTTACTTTGGGACACTCAGATCTTTGCTAAATTATCCTAATATGTGACTCTCTGGCCTTGCAGTTGCCGAGTTTTGTAACATTTCCAGGCTTTACCTGCTTTTATTCATGTCAGATGTTGGTTTGATTTATGTCCGATATTAGCTTTGATTAACATCAGATAATGGCTTTGAATCCTGTGAAACATAATATATTTGGTTTGATTCATGTCAAATGTTGGCTTTGCTTCATGTGAGATATCTTTTCTCTTGAAAGTAATGGCATTTGGATGTCTTATTCCAAGTACCCTAACAGGTCAGTGATATAAGAAAAATGACACATCAATACTTTATAATCTTAAAGCCATCAAATGCAAAAATTAGTCAGGGTTTAATATTTTATTCAAGATGATTTTGCAAGAATTTCAAACGAGATATTTAATAATAATAATAATAATTAAATACGTATTAAACTAAAAATTATGTTAAACTAAAAACCATGACTTATCTTGTCAAAAATAAACTTGAATCAAATTTAAACGAAACCAAACTGAGCTTTAGCAAAACAAAACTATAAAATGAGGAAATTGGAAATTGTCATCAAAGTTTTATTATGTCGTTATAAATAGAACCAAGGAAGGTTAATGAGTAAAACCATAAGGATTAGTTGTTTTTTCTTCTTGTTTTTTTTTTTCTTCTTTGACAGTTAAAAGAAATCAAAAGGCAAGTAGAAGGTAGAATGTTAATTCCAATCCAATATTACATCTGCATAATTCTCTAAGACTCTTATCTCTTGGCTAAATGCTCTTACTTCTTGATTTTCTTCAACTGAAGGAATGTCCCTTCAAACTCAGCAAAAGCAAATACCTGGGTCAGGCCAATTTGACAAGGATGAGCAAAATTTTCTTTTAAAAAATTACATCCATTAAAAATCAAAGTGAAACAAAAACAATGTTGAAAAGATACACGAAACTAGAAATGGAAAAAAAAAAACCCAGCAGAAGTTTACTTTTTCCAAATAAAGCACAATATTTAGTGAATGTAAAAAAAAAATATTTAAAAATTTATTTGTTCGCTGGCACACGCACGTATCCACAAACACAAACACATATACACACACATATACACATATATATATATGACATATGTTCCTCACATGCAGCATGTTAACTTCCATATTGTGCATAGCAACAACACCCTTTCAGAGAATAAAACATAAGTAGGGATTAAATAAATATCTTCGGTCTAAAAGTTTTTTTTTTGTTGTTTTTTAAAATTAATTTAATGACAGGATATAAATGATAAGAAGAGGTATTATTCTATAATGAAGGCATATAAAATATGTGATAAACTTGTTCATTATCACTTCACTTATACAACAGACAGCAGGCATACAACAAGACAATTTCGAAGTATTCACATGCGGTTCCAGTGTATGGAATGGAATAAGAATGTTCATAGCATGAGAAGCTTATAAAAAAATGAAGATGGTGAGAACTAAAGACAACACAGCAACAACAAGTTGTATTTACACTTTACAGGCAGCTTAGGGTATGAAAATGTAAAGATGCCTCCTCAACTACATTTATGCCATTTAAAAAAACCAAAAACAATCTAAAATATGGGCTGCTTGATTAAAGAAAGAACAATGAGAAGTTTTAAAAGGCATAAATCAAAGCAAAACCTTGCTAGGATGATGAAAACAAAAACATTAGCCATTAGAAGTGAATTTGGATTTGGTTGAAGGCCTTTCAAGGAAGAAAAGATGTTACAGCCAGGACATCAAATAAATGGACTGTTGATCAGAGAAAACCAATCTGGTCTGTGACTGTCCAATCGGTAAACAGGTTTCATATAATAATGGAAACGACTTGATAAGTGGAATTCATCCACAGCAAGAACAAAAGTGAAAAACAAAAAATTTTTGATTTTCTTGTCTTTTCAAATGATTAATCATTAATTTGTCCAGGCATTCAATTGTCTAAAACAGAAATGAGCACATTAATATGGATAGATTTTAATGTCACGGAGTAAAAATTTCCAGGACATTTTAATACGACCTTTTTTTGATTCTGAGGCTATAGAAAGGAGAATCAATCCCTTCAACAAATGTTTCCTATATTTTGTGTCTTTTCATCAAAAATTGATAATGAATGTGGCTATACAGGAAATTGGATAAAACAAAATTGAAAGAAATTTGTAGAAAAAAAAAACAGAAAAATCAACAAAACAAATTCAAACTTCGAGAAAGGCGCAACCAGCAAAGAAGCTGAAGACAAGAAACGCCCTAGGGCCAACTTCAGCCATATTTGGCTTTTTTTTTTTTTTAATGGTTTTCTCCCTCCCAGCAAGATTTCAAACATAAACTTGTGAATCACTATATTTTTGAAAATTTGTATTCTTCTTCTTGTCATTCACCAACCAAAAAGGCAAAAAAAAAAAACAAAAAAAAAATGAAAGAAAAACCTCAGAGCATTGGATAGAAATTCAAAAAGACAATCAACTTTTCTTGGCACCCATGTGAACAAAGAGACACTTTGATTTCATATCAGGAATGGATGCATGTTACAGCCAACACTGCATAATGCACATAAACAACTACACATCCATACACCTCCGTTCACACACCCACAAACACACATCCCCACATCAATGACACACACAACAATAACACGTACACGCACACATAAATGGTGTATCAAAAAAGGTGAGAAAATATGAGCTTTACATAAATGCCAAAAAAGCTCACTTTCTCTTGAATTTCTTCAATCAAAATCCTCAAAATGAATCAGCATGAATACGGGCAAACACAGATATCCATAATATACATATCATATTCATAGAGCATAAAGTCAGGTTGAATTCAACGTAACATAAAAAGCTGGACCTATATATTAAACTCATTTTTCTAAGTTAACATTAAAAGACAACAAGTTTTAAAAATCTTAAAAATCTCAAGCATTCTTTCAAGGATGACACTCCAATTGAGATTAAAATTCTATGTGAAAATTGGATATTCTAATCAGTCATCCCAACTTGCATTAACTTGTTCGTCCATCTGCTATCTAAAGACAGGAGTGACCAGGCATACTGCTATAATCAAGAGAAGCTTCTCACATTTCTTTCCTTCACGTAAAAGGAGCACAGCATTTATAGATCAAAATCATACAGGTTCCCATTTAACTTTTCCAAGAACTTAACAACTGTCTGTAGACCTGAGGCTATTTCAAATTGCGGATCTCACATCCTTTTTTAAGGACCATAACTTAAGGCCATAAAAGATTTAGGCGGCTAAAAGGGCTAGGATTGCATGTTTATAATACCAGAAGTCGGGAATCGCATGGGCAGTGGGTAAGATAAACTGACATCTACCAAGCCTCTCCGTACAACTTCAGTAAATAATGCCTGTGTTTTGTTTTTCTTTCTTGACCATTTCCAGACCTCTTGGAACTTTGATATTACTGAAGCACAGTATCCTGGTTTTAAATTTGTATTATAAAATTTCAGGCCTTTTCCTCAACCACTCAACTGACTTTCTAAACTTCAGGCTTTTACCCAGACTTGAATTTGAAGGTCAAAATTCTACGTCTTCGTCTTATTTCTAAACCCAGTGGGAAGCCAAGCCTCCATCAGACTCTCCTCTTGCTGCCTGCTGAATACATTTTTTGTCTTCGTTTCCTTATGCTACAAATGAAAATTCTGGTCTTACTTGCCGACAAATCAGCATTAAAACTTCCACAAGATGAAAGTGCTGTTAGCAATAAATCTAGGCATAAATTAAAATAAATATTAAGCGACAGATTTATGTTTCATAAAATCCTATACAATAAAAAGAAAGAGAAACTTATTCTAAAAGTTGGATCTACAAATTGGGAACTATTTAAAAAACAAAAAAACAAAACTATTCTTTAGACTTGAGCTGAAAACAAAAACAGATTGTGGAAAATAAATGCCAGAGTGATTTCTAATTCATTAATTCATCTGTCATGGCTGCCATGAATTTTTGTCGTTTTCATTCTTTTAGCTGCTCAAATGAAAGAAAAATCCCTTTTCAAAGCATCCTTTACAATAACAGTTTCACCAATTGTTCAGATCTTTTTATAGTCAAGTGTGAGCTCATTTCTGAATATAACATCCTTCCTTATAATATGAACTAATATGCAAAACATGTTTAAGAACTAAACGGCTAAAGCACCAGCTTAAAACAATTGCACGAGCAGACTCATCAACATCGTTAGCAATAAGGGCAGACTGCTGGCTACCATGGAAGCTGCATCTGGGTCACCGCCATCATTGTTGTCATCATCATCAGTATCATCATCATCATCTGAATACATAAAAGAGGAAAAGAGAATTTCCTTTTAATAAAACTTCATTAATAACAAAGAATCACAACAATATGAAACAACCATGAAGTGTTTTTCAGTGGACACTTTCCTTGGATTGCAGACTATGCATATTTTTAATTCTTTGGATTCTATATTCTGTGGGTCAATATATGAGAAAGTTGTGAGATAAAACAAAAGAAAACCACAACAAGTGAAAAGGCATGAGTTAGCCGTTACGCTTCCAAGCAATGGCAGGAACAAGCTGAGTCCTGTGGTTTAGTGAGAATCTGAAATTCACCAGAGGCTCGTTGAGAAGAAGTGAGATTTCTTCTCATCTCGTTGTTTAAACTGAATTTGGAAAATTGAATTTATCAATTACTAGGCAAAATGTTGTAAAACAAGTTTCGGTCTGTCAAATAAGGCTTTTAAACCGCTTACTTTTTAAAGCTGAAATATGCTATGCTGAATTGTAGCTATTCCCCACAGGTAATGAAGATATTTTAATGTGTTTCAGTTTATAAATTTATTTTACACATTTTAAAATTCTTTACCTAATCACACTAGAATGAGTACAATGGACCATGTTGTTTTCCTTTGTTTTGGTAATGCAAAGGTCACTATCATCAGCTATACCAGTTCAAGTACTTGTTCTCTTTGCACCTAAATGGTAGCTTAAGCTTTAATTGATGCATCTCTTTACACAAATTTGACAGCTTTAACTTCAGTTGATCCATTTCTTTAAACAAAAATGATAGCTTAACCTTCAGTTGACCCAACTCTTTACACAAAAATGATAGCTTAAGTTTCAATGGATCCATCTTAATCTTCAATTGACCCATCTCTTTAGACACATATGACAGCTTAAGTTTCAATTGATCCATCTCTTTAGACCAAAATGGAAACTTAAACTTCAGTTGATCCATTTCTTTACAACAACAAAAAATGATAGCTGAAACGTCAACTGATCCATCTTTTCAGACAAAACTGATAGCTTTTAAGCTTCCATTGATCAATCTATTTAAACAAAAATGGTAGCTTAAGCGTTGATCCATCTCTTTACACGATAAAATGGTAGCTGAAGCTTTAATTGATCCATCTCTTTACACAGAAATGGTAGCTTAAACTTTAATTGATCCATCTCTTTACACAAAAATGGCAGCTTCAACTTCAATTGAACCATCTCTTCACACAAAAATAGTAGTTAAAGCTTCAAGTGCTCCATCTCTTTACATGAAAATGGTAGCAAAAGCTTCAAGTGATCCATCTCTTTACACAAAAATAGTAACCTTCAAGTGATCCATCTATTCACACAAAATAGTTTCTTCAACTTCAACTGATTCATCTCTTTACACAAAAATGGTTGTTTAAGCTTCACCTAATTCATCTTTTTGCACAAAAATGGAAGCTGAATTTCAATCGACCCATCTCTTTACACAAAAGTGGTAGATTAAGTCAAGTGATTGATCTGCTTACACAAACACAAAAGCTTAAGCTTCAAGTGATCCATCTATTTGCACCAAAATGGAAGCTTAAGCTTCAATTCCTCCATCTCATTAGACAAATGAAAAGAATTGTTTCATTCATCAACACGAGCAATTCTAAACACAAAATATTTTACTTGACAAAATGAAACAATTTTCACAAGAACAGAAAAACAGTTTATGTAACCAAGAAAAAAAAATGTGATTCTATGTAAGAACACAAAATGTCCAAGGAGATGGCAAAACATTGAAATTTGGCTGTTCTCAGTCACATCTAGACCTCAGGTTCATTTGAATAGGAGAAAACAAATAAAAGCAATTTCAATTTGTCAAGGAATCATTCTCTTGAGTTAAATGTCATTAAAAACACGAACTGAAAGGTTGGAAATGGTGAAATGCACCAATCCAATATTCTTCACTTGGTCAAACTATGAACTTCTTCAATTGGCATGGCACAGGAAAAGATTTACATTTAACGAAACAAAAACATGCAGAGAGCATAAATTACAAAGATTTTTTTGTTTTTTGTTGGGTTTTTTTTCCTGTTTTAGATATAGGAAGAATCAGATATGGTAATCAAACTACCTACTGGCAAGAAGAAAAAGAATATTAAAAAAAAATAACCAAATAGACATACTCACACACACAAAATTTACATAAGGAGAGGCAATAAAAGCTCGAGGATGGGATGGATGAACAAGTTGTGGATAAGATTCTAAAATGGCCTCAATTTTTCTATTTCTCCTCCATGCTTCTCTAATTCACATCCTTAACACTTTTCTTTTCTTTGTTGCAGTCTGCAGTATGTTTGGTGAGGAAGCATCAAAGTCATAACATTTTCCTCAATGAATAAGGAAAAAAACTGATGTCGGCAACCAACAAAAGCCCCAAGAAAATATCTGAAAACTTTGAGCAAAAAGCCCAGGGAAGACTTTATTCCGTGGTCATGTCTCCAAATTCTGACAATCGGTTTGATAAAAGCAAAGAAGTGCAAACAAACCATTACCCCCATGCAGAGTCAGTGTGTAATTTTGAAATAAAGTTACTTTATTGTGTTTGTTTAAGGATTTCATAAGGAGTTAAAATCATTGATAAATATGCATAAATATGTTTATGGGTTTCATCCCATCTCTTCTACTAACTATCAGTAACCCAAAGCATAGTGTATTATGAGCCCTAGTCTCTTCACTAAAAAGGGGATTTTTTTTTCAATCCAAGATGAAGCGTGAGAATGGGCTTGAGAATGGGAGTGAGAATGGTGTGAGAATGGGTGTGAGAATAGGTGTGAGGATGGGTGGGAGATTGGATGTGAGAATGGGTGTGAGAATGGGTGTTAAAATGGGTGTGAATGTGGGTGTGAGAAATGGTGGAAGAGTTGGTGTGGAAATGGGTGTGAGAATGGGCCTGACAATGGATGTCTCAACCAATGAAAAGACCGAGTATTGATTGGTGAGAAATACAAACATTAAAATGGTTAGTCACACAGCTTTGTTCAAGGAACAAACTTTTTTTCAAAGCTTCCAAATTTCTGCCTGTAATAAACTTATATTGCTCTTTCTTTAAGCAAATTTAAATTCTCAAAAATACAATTAAGACAAGAATTGTTCATTATGTAACTACATACAACCAATGGGGTTTCTGAAATAATGTAGCATACATAGCCAATCCAGTCAGATATCATGAATCTGTGTTCTCTGTAGCCTTCTGTCAGTCACGAAGCAGACCCCAATAGGAAATTACCGCATGGTCGGGGGCTTGCGGACTGTGGACTCATGTGCATTTTCCTTCAGCAAGAAAATTTACCCTTTTTGCTTCACTTACCAAACTGAAAATGGGTACAGTGTTGGCTGGAAAAGGACTCTGAAGCAGACAAGCATCCTTATCACAGAATGATGGATAAAGTCTGTCACTGTCCACTTCATGCTGTAGAAACCGGGACGAGCTCCTGCCCAATGAGCCAATTCGGAGCATGGTTCAATCTCCCAGAGGAGGTGTTGCCTTTAACACCAAAGTGAACAGAGGTCACTGATCCTAGACATCCTTACTCACAAAGATATTTTTGGTCTTGGGAAGAATTTGATTCCTCTATTCTACAACTGTCCACATTTGATGTTGACATCAAGTTTTCATGGAAGCATGCATAATGTATTTTCTTTGCAGACAGAAATCAGAATCAAAACGTGTTGAGTCCAAGCAAAACAAGCTACAGCACCAACTGTGGTCATGCCCAAAGCATTTGGGTGAAGAGGATGGGTGGGTGTCAATAGGGGTGGCATGGGGTGGGCTGGGTGAGGGAGGTGGAAATGTTTTTCAGAGGCAAATGATGTCAGACCTGTATGTTCCACTAGGCCTGGTCCCACACCGGGTTTCCATATCTCTTATAATGGCAAAATCAAAACCCTCACAACATGTTGTATACACAAGAACAGCAACAGATATAATATCTTTAATTTTTTTTCCCCAGATAAAAAATGCAAGGGGCTAGGCCAAGGCATCAAACATTTCTGCCAATTACCATTTTCTTCTTCAATATTAAGAATATTTAATTTGTACTTTATAACCAAGAAAAGGAGCATCTCCAATTTGAAGTATGTCGGGTATTGTTCTCTCCATTTCTCTCACTCTCAGACGCTACCTCTCTCTTTTAATGCCTAACTTAGGGCAATTGACATTTCGATACAAGATTTTAAATAAGATTTTGAGGAGTTTTTGCTTTCATGGAAACTATCACATTTTTTAATGCCTATTAGAAAAAGCTGTTAGTAAACAACTGCTTATGGTTAATATAGATAGCTAGAGGATTCACAGGAGATTAGAGATGAAAAAATGAAAGCTACATCATTGCAAATTGTTCTACAAAAAAGAGAAGCACTTGAGGGGATTTTTCCTTTCCTCTCTGAGAAAAAAATGGTGACATTTAAGACAAAAACAAGGGAGATTTGATAATAGTGGGGATGTTTAAGTGTTCTCTCAGTAATTAATGAATGCATAATAATATATTTTGACGGCAGACCTAGAATAAATCATGAGTAAAGTTTTCAGTTGTAGAGGGAATCCTTGTAAGAAGTCTAGAGGTTTGGGTTGTTTTTTGTTTTTTTTTTAAATAAAATGAGGCTTGTTGCAGCAAAATATAAAAACTCACAAAGCCACCTCAAAGAAAAAGAATCAGGTCTATTTCAGGGTACAATGGAGAGTTGGGAAGGTTAGTTCAGAAAGAGAGGGAAATCCCCATAACAGGGAAGAGATTGAAAAAGTAAGGTAAGCTCTTGATACGCCATGTTAATTTTAGCAACATGGGAAAAGGAAAAGGATCGGCCTGGCAAGGTGAAATCCTTCACAAAGCTGGCCTTCGCCAAAAAGCGGTGGCAGTTACAAGCACAGCAGTCTACAAGCTCCATGAATTCAATGGAAACAAATGATCAGTTGGTAATGTGCGACGTCAAAGAAATAAAAAATCCATTGCAATCCTTGTTGCTGCTCTCACCAACCACAGGGATATTGTAATTCTATGTATTTAACTAACGATACAGTTCAAGTTAGGAAGATTATACCCAACGTGGAGCTCTGCTTTATCCTGAATTTTTTTTTTCTTCAAGCACTGGCTTTGATGCAAATTAATGTTCAAGACATCCATGAGTTTGTTTTTCTCACCACATTTAGCACAGACTTAATAAAAGCTACACATTTCAGGTCAAGCAAGTTTACTCTGTGTCCGAATTAAAGAAAAGCAGCTCCCATTGTTATGCTATTTTCTGTGCTATGACAACCATTACAGATATTGCCTTGTCAGCAGCAAATGTGATGACAACAGAAACTCATGAGACTAACATTTTTGATGGCTGAGAAAATCTGGCAGCATGTGAATCATAAATCTGTCAACAAATAATATTCTGTACAGGAAAGAAATCTGACAATACAATTCGATGTGAGCACGTTAAAAATAAATCTGAAAAAAAAAAAACATTGAGCAGATAAAACATTAAACCATAAATGCATTAATCAATACAATTGAAAGACAAAAGGACTGTGAAGTATGTAATAAAATGGATGAGAAGAGAATGGATACTGACATTGGAAGACCGAAGGTTAGAAAATGGAGAGAGAAAATTGCTAGACAGACTTGAATGTTTTTTGGTTCAAGCAGCAAAGTGAAAATGATAAGAAAGTTGAGGAAAGTTTGAAAATTAAAAACAGTGCGGAGACTTGCTAGGCCTCAGTAGATCAAACAAGAACCCATATCGCAACAAAGTTGATTAATCACATTCAACAAGTCCCAGGAGAGGAAAAATTGTGAACTGAATCAAACTGGTTCCCGGCAATAACTTTAACATCACAAAAATTATTCTGTGCATATAGTAAGTGTTTAAATTGTTAGGACAACAAAAGTGAAATAAAGAGCCCAGAGCCAATATCACAACAAAGCTGATCATTCACATTCAACAAGTCCCAGGAGGGGAAAAAGTGTGAACTGAATCAAAGTGGCATCTTGGCACTGATTTTAACATCATACAACTCATTCTGTACAAATATTCATATTGGTAGGAAAACTAAAGAAAAATAAAGAGCCCACCTTCCAAAAGACTAACTTGAAAAGACATAAAAGATGGATTACATTTAAACAATCATGGCACTGAATTTAACACCATACAATTCATTCTGTGCAAATAGTAAGTATTTAAATTGGTAGGAGGACAAAAGTAAAATCAAGATTCCACCTCCAAAGACTAACTTGATAAGAATACTTAAGACAGATTCGATTCCAACAATTACCGTACACATTAAATATGTACAAAAGCCACTGTTATGGTCGATTCCAAATATTATCTTAAACTTTAAATATAAACAAAAGCCACTGTTATGATAGATTTCCAATATTATCTTTAACATTAAATATGTACAAAAGACACTGTTGTTTGACTTCAAACATTATCTTAAACTTTAAATATGTACAAAAGCCAATGTTATGTTAGATTTCAAACATACAGAGAACAAAGGAATCATTTCACTAACTTAAAATAGCTGCAGTGTCCCTTTCAAACTTTCAACTCGGTATTATTGAGACATATTTCATTTCTAGTTACCTAAGAATTCCCTGCTGACCCCCCCCCCCCCCCCCCGCCCCCTGCTGACACTCCCGCTCCAT
>JAOWAY010425578.1:0-14051 GCA_028565895.1 Goniobranchus geometricus | reverse complement strand
CCCTGATGTTTGTATTATTTAGAGTTATATGGGGTTCTTTGTAAGAATTTCTCTGTCTGTTAAAATGGACACACACACTTTTTGCTGGTGAAGATTTGAAACCGTTGTTCATTATCTTTGATGAACCAACCATCTTCAAAAGGAGAATGTCAAACAGAAGATGCAGAGGAAGACCTTACAGACGTTGGAATGATGACATTGAGATATCTGGAAACAGACTTGACAACAGCTGGAAAGATGGAAATTTAAGGAGATTTATACCGAGGGCCTATCATAAAAGCAACACTCCTGAAGGAACACGCCACATAGAGAGAGAGAGATGTATTTCTAGTCAATTTGATATGCAACACTTATAACTTTACATTTGAAATAGGAGCAAAATCACTTTGTTACCCATAGCAGTCAGGGTAACAAAATGGGCGACAAAAAATGGCTTGGTCTAGCCGTGGATTTTGTCCAAGTAGGGAAAGAGTTAACTTCAAAAAGATCTCTCTATACTATACTACTGGTGGCGTAGCTGGGTCAAAACTGTCAAACCCTTCGGGTGCCCTGGCACTGTTTGACCCAACTACATCGACATAAATGCTTCTATGCCTGCCACACCGCCAGGGTGTAGTTTACATGAAAAAAAAACCAACTTGTACATATGTGTGTTATTCTTGGTGCCCCTATTGCCTGGTCGTAGTGATATTGGGTTTTTTTTACTTTTGTCTTTTTCATATAGATTTCTCAACATTTTGTCTCATTTCTTGAAGTATTCAAATTGGACTACTGCTCTTGGATTGCATACTTGTTATGGATTATAAAGGAATGTTTTTTCTTTGCTGTCACTGACCCGTCTCTCAATGTTGATTCACTATGGTTTCCTGAGTAAAAGACTATACTGTCAAATGGAGAATCCAATTGTGAGCCCATACATACCAATATTTTAATATTTTTGTGTAGCTTTGATAGTTAAAAAGTTATGTTCAGTTTCTAACTGAACCTTTCATAAAATATGAGCGTTGTGCTACAGGCTCTGGCAGAACTGAAAATGCTCTACAGTCATGAATAGTTAAGTCTCTTCCATGCTTCAAAGAAGCCTTTGAAATTTCCCACTCCAAAAACATTACAAAATACAATGAAAAACTTACATTTGTCAACAGGATTTTCTTCTAATTATTCAAAAATCAAAGGCAATGTGATGAGAGATAAGTAAAAAGTCAGTCTCTGGTCTTTGATGAAATTTCTCTAAAATCAGAACTGAAATACAACCCTCCAGAAGAAGACATGGTCGAGGGATTTGCAGATTGTGTCTTATTTGGATGGATCCCAATATGCTGCTAACAATGTAACAGTAGTCATGGTTAGGAGTCTTCTGAGTAAGTGGAATTATTCGGATATATATCACACAAAGACATGTAGAAGACAGAAGACTTCTACATTTTGTAAAAGAAGCCATTACTTTTTTGTTATCACTTGGAATCAATATAAAAGTTCTTATTTGTGACCATGGGTCAAAAATAGATCTACATTCCCAATTCTACAATTGTTCACACAAAGACTGAAAACAACAGAGGAATGTGAACAAGCTAAGGGCCCATTAGCAGAAATACAATTTGATGGATGGTCTTGAATGTATTCAAAGGCAGATAATTTGTCCCCACACACCAGACCCCCCAAGACCCTCACCACAGGAAGGGTGGGACCATCAGCCTGACATCCCCTTATTGTACCCTCTCAAGACAGACAAATGTGAAATGGATACACTGGAAAATTCAATATAGAATATGGTGATAAATGCAAGCTAGCAGATGTGTTTTGTACACAGACGTAAGTCATCCCATCCCTGGCACCACAGACACAGAGCTCAAAAGTGCTGCTGGTCCCTAGCACTTCATCCTCAGCTCTACCCCCCCAAGATTTGTGTAGATCCTCTCATAAATGTCCTCTTAACCAGATCTCATACCTTGTTCTTACAACAACAACAAAGTCTTCTGCCAACATGGAATTTCTGGAAATCAACAAACTTATACAATGAAGACCCTTTAGATCTAATCAAAAGTGTCAGCAACAGCTCCTGTTATCTCAACTTCAGAATTTTTATCTCATGCTTAAAACCTTAAAGAGGTGATGGTAGCTAGTTCCATCTGTAGTACTATAATTAGCCCTACAATTTGAAATAATCATTTCTACTAAAAAAGCAAAAATTTGATTAAAGATAAATTTGTTCTCTAACTCCTTACAACCTTAGAGCACTGACCTGGAACATTTCTTTACGATATTTCAATTTTAATTCTTATGAAAAGAAATGATAATAGAGACAACGACAATCAGAATGTTTATTTAATTTTCGTGTCCTTTTATAACAATTTCAAAGAAAAGAAAGGTCTCTTAGCAAATTTAATATTACTTCACCACACATTTAATTAATTTCAAGCTTCAAAAAGTGTATAAAATTTCTTTTTTGTGGAAAAGAAAGTCTGGGAGTCATATCTTTTCAAAGTATGTATGGTGTTGGTGGTTTTCGGAGCTTGCCACTTGAAAAAAGCATGGAAGATGAATATTTCCAACAAGACCAATATAGAATTGTAATTTTATCTATAACATATAATGGACGCAAAAATTCTGAAAATTTATAGACCTCAGCAAAATAACGTGAAGTTGTATGAATGTTTTGAGGATTTTCAAAACTAAAAATTCTATTTTGGTTTCATGTGCTTATGACATAGGTCTCCATCCAACCCAAAAGCTGCAGATACTTCCATTCACTAACTTATTAGACTTCATCAGCCATCTTGTGATTTGGCACAGAGGAATAATTCCATTACAAACAATAATGTCAACCATGATGACTATGTAATTGAATTAGAATTGATTGCCATGAAAATTGACTTAAACAAACTAATTGCTTACAAGAACCATTAACTAAGGATGTAAAAGTTGTGAGAATTTGAGAGAGTTGCGTTAATTCTGTCTATCATGTGGTCTACGTCCTTTTCTATCTGATTAATTTACATTTGTATCTAAGTTACTTTTTTCTTTCAATGCTTCTGGCCTGAGGACAGGCCTGTACCAATCAAGTGAACTTTAAAATGTTCAAACACAGGCAAGGAGGATACAAGAAAAAGTAGTTTTATAAAAGTAGGTCTGAAGGAATCATTTGACTTAAGAACTTAAATATCACAGATTAAATTGACAAATCTCACAAGTTTAAGAATCGTTCAAAACTAAAGAAAATAAAATTCTGTTAAAGACAGTTCATAGAGGAAAAACAAAAAAAAACTAAGGAGCTTGAAAATGTGGGCTGTGCGTCGGTAACACTTTTCAAAAATATTCATTAGGGGAGGAAAGTTTCATTTTAAAAACCTTTATGAAAAGGAAGATTGTTCACAATATTGCTACTCTCTTAGGTGGATGTGCAAAGGGTATCTACAGATTATACACTTGTACTTATTGTGCATGTGTTTCTATCATCATCATAACAACGTCCTTTTAATTAACGGGGCCATCAATAATTTCTGGTTGTAGGCGGGTCCCGTTGTAGGGGTGCATCTAGCCACGACTTTTTTTTGTAAAAAAAAAACATTACGGAGTTAAGGCCCTTTTAAACCAATATCATTTTCTACGTTTCCACGTCCGTTTGTTTATAAAATGCTTCTGTGTGTTTTTTGCTTGTCTGTTTGTTTGTTGGGCTTTTTGTTTATTTGTTTGACTTTTGTTGATTTTTGCCGGTTTTGGTTTCAAGTACTGACTATTGATAAACATTAGTTCGAAAGAGGACTTGCTGACCTACTTTTCAACGACACATAACACTGCAACAGGCTTGCTTCTCTAAGTGTTAAGACGACACAAATGAGACATATATTGTTTATAACCCCTATGCCCCCCTCCTCTTTGACTAATCGCTGCAGATCTAAGACCTAAATAAGATGTGTGCCCTCTCTCACCGGCCAAAACGAAAGTGATGGATTGTAGGGATTTTGCTTTTGAAAGGGCCAAGTAGGCCCACTACTTCATGCACTCACACAGAGAATGCAGGACAGTGACATACCTATGCCAAGAGTTTCATCGAAAAGGATGATCTTGATTTGGGCTTTGTTAGGTATAACTTATAATGTATATGACCTGCTCTATGACTATTCGAACTGGGCATGACTTGAACACAGCAGCATGCTGAAAATCGAGGTGAATGTACTTGGGATCGGAGCGAGAGGAATTTTTTGCCATGGCGAAGGAACTTCCGTAGCAGTATGGGTGTAGTAGTCCTAAGTTTATTCCTCGATCAATGCTTGACCACTTTCGTAATGCAAAACGATGTGATGGGGATAGGCATGTCTGTAGTTTGAAATTACACACATCCTTCCTTCCATGCACTGCGCTACCTTTAAGAAGGAAATGAAAGCCACCCACCTACCCACCCACACACACATGCGCACATACACAAAAGAAAGCCAGAGGCCTACTAGTCGGCTTCGACGCATCATCATCGTCCTTCATTCCCTCCCCCCCCCACGCCCCCTGAGCTCACGTTCATTCGCTGTTTCCCATCCTTCACATAAACGTGATCACAATACAGCGGATATCTAATGCTCCTTTCCCCACCCAGTCCATTCTCACAGCATGGGCATAATGTTGACCTTTTGTTCACCTCCCCGCCAACACACATGGATCTTGTGTAATGATGTACTGACAAGATCTTGAATTGTAGATCTAGCCGCAGGCTGTCTTTGTCGCCTCAGGCAGTGGTTTTTATCGTGTTTGTGGTATGCAAATTATACAGGCGGGATTAATTTAGCCTAAAATGCAGAAGAAAAAGACCCGTATCGCAGCAATCAAACCCCCGTTGTGGCCGTCCATGGTGAAATAGAATGCCATTGTAAAGGGGCATATTTGTATAGGCTGTACAGGCGTGAATTGGGGTCTTAAAAACCCCTGTTGTAGGCGAGTTCCCACTGTAGACAAGGCCGTTGTAGGTGGGCTCCACTGTATTGTTTTATCAACTCTGCTACAGATTTAATTCAATGGTGATTGTCTCAAGGTTTGTTACAGAAATGTGCCTACTTTGTAGCACAGCTCATACCAAGAATCTAGTCATTGTAGCTAAGCCTAGACATTATGTAGCAAAGCTTACATCAAGATTTATATTCTAGACATGTAGAGAAGTTGACTTGCAGTTAGATCTAGATCTATCAATAGAGAAGTGCCTACATTGTAGCGAAGCCTAGATATAGAAATCTAGAGTCATTGTATCAAGCCTAGACATTGTATCTTCAGTGGACTTACAGTCTATCAATAGGCAATGGGGAATTGACATTCTAGTACAACCCTAGACTACGTAGCAAAGCTTAGATCTAGATTTTGATTCTAAAGCCATTGTACCATGATAAGTTGAATGCCTAAGAAAATATCTTAGACAGGTACCTGAAGTTGACTTACAGTTTCATTTAGATCTCTAGACCTATCAATAGAGAAAGGTGGATTTAGCCATGTTTTTCACATAGTCAGCTGCATGTGGGGCGCTCAAGAGCTGGTAATGCTCAAAATCTATATACTGTGTCAGAGAAATATGGCAGGACAGGCAATGTCGTTTATGAAGAAGTGCTGACACAAATAAGGCGACTATATATAAACTTTGTAACTTTTCATTTTGGATTTTTTTTTTTTTGAACCTGGGTGACACCGAGTCTCATGCTAGTATATAGTGATAAAGTTGATTTTGTTACAGTTCGGATCTCGATTTTCGAAGACTGACATTTGCCTAATATCCTAAAGTAACACTGATTACTATTACACTATCAAAAGTCTAGAATCTAGATCTTTCGTCAGAATCAGACCTATACAATCAACAAGGTATTTCTTATGAACTTTCAAATGATGGCCGTCGTAGAATCTAGACCTACATTTCAATGCAAAATTCAAGAATCTAGATCTATATATCTAACAACTGTTACTGTCCGGATCTTGATTTACAAAGAATAACATTTGCATATTATCCTAAAGTAACATTTATTCATATTAACACTATTAAAAATCTAGAATCTAGATCTTTGGTCCGAATCCGAACTATACAATCAGCCAGGCATGTCTTATGAACTTTGAAATGATGACCGTCATAGAATCTAGAACTATATTTCAATGCAAAATTCAAGAATCTAGATCTATATATCTAACCACTGTAACAGTCCAGATCTTGATTTACAAAGAATAACATTTGTATATTATCCTAAAGTAACATTTATTCATATGAACACTATTAACAATCCAGAATCTAGATCTTTGGTCTGAATCAGACCTATAACAATCCACAAGGTATTTCTTATAAACTTTGAAATGATGGTCATTATAGAATCTAGATCTACATTTCAATGCAAAATTCTGGAATCTAGATCTATGTATCTAAACACAAAGTTCATTTTCTTACCACATGAGCTCTTTTCATATCATTTGCATCCATTCAGAGCTTTTCAAATTGCCAGAAAAATCAACAGAATCAAGATCATTTTGAATCTAGATCTCTTTCTCCATATAGGAAATACCCATTGGTTGTAATGAGCATTAAATTGTCCATTTTTTAATGAAGTTTCCTCTGCTTCTTCCTTGTCTTGTTTCCAATACAAAGAAATTTCAATTCGTCCTTGATCGCCACATCTGGACATTGTTGACAGGAAAGCAGCAAGTTTTTGCAAGGACCTAAAATAAAACAATTTGTAACTTGATGAGGACCTTCGATACAGATACACTAAATGCATTATTATAAAAGACATCTTTTAATCATTCACCAAAAACAATTGTAATGACTCAATAACAATTTCATTGAAAACATTTTGTTTTGTATGTTTTCACATATTGTCGGAAGTTTTTTCCAAGATTTTCATGCTTCTTCTTTCATAGTTCTGCATTCATTTCACTGTTAAATTTAAGGCTCCAAGTAATCTCCATCATTTTGACAAAACAATTTCACAACATTGCTCCAGTTTGCATCACAAGAGTGAAGCATCTTTCAGGTTACCTCAGGTTACAAAGGCCATAGCTTCCAGTATTTTCCCTCTGAGGTCAGTCAAATCTCCTGCTGGTAATAAGTATTGCATGTATTATGGTTGTAATAATCAGGTATTTTTGCACTTAAAATCAAATTGATGTTGAAGTTTATAAAGTAAAAAAGAGAGGAAAAAGTTATTAGATGGTCTGACAATGTGATCTATAAGGTCACAGCCAACACTGCTTCCCCTATAGAAATGACATGAGATTGGGACATAGGGAGGAGAAAAATAATCCTCTCTGACAATAATTGAATCTGTAACTAGGATTATGTTTCATTATTATCATTAAAGTTCATATAAAAACTGATGGCAAATTCTGTATCTGAAACTTACACTTGATACTCCTAGCATAGGAGCTTTACTGTTCAATGTCTGAGTGACATGTACACATTCAAATATCAAGATCTGTCTTGCTGAAGAGAAGGGGTGGGAATCACCTTCTTTTCGACCTGGAGGAAATTAAAACTATGTTTAAAGTATAGAAATCATTAGCGGGGTGTTGAAAACACTGAGATGTTAAAATAATTTTATGACATAGCTTCAACTTTTCTTTAGCATTAAATTTACACGAGAAAAAGAATGGATATATTAATGCCAGAGCAACTGAAAAGCCCCTCGAGAAGTGAAAAATGGAGTTTATAGGTTTAGTATGGTGTTGGGAACACAGGTTTAAAGCTGAGGATAAAAACACTGCTTGATTACTCTAATGAAATGCATGTTAGTGTTAGCACTTCTGTTATCATAATTCAATCTGTAAAAATATGGCAAGAATGATACATCTTTCTTCATCTAAATTCATATTTAAAAATTCTGTATCAAACACTTACACCTCACAGATCACATGAAGCTGCCAGCTGTCAAGAGCTATGAACTGGGCTCAGGAGCTTCGTTGTATGTCTGCACAGTATGTACACAAACCAGTGTCGAAACTGTCCATACTGAAGAGTAGGAATCAACTATTTTCAAACCTGGGAAAAATCAAGTTCATAGATTGACTGTGGTGCTAAACACACAGGAAAGGGAACTCTAATGCAAAGCAAATCTAACACTAAAAAACTCTAACCTCACCCAAAAAAACCACAACCCTAACCTTAGCAAAACCTAACCCTCACCCTAACCTTAACTCCCTAAAACAGCATACAACTACTAAATCTAGATCCATTCAGACCCTGTACCAATTCGACAATGTTTCCAAAAGTGTTTGGTTTTGAAACATCTATATTGATCCTAGTCCAGTCCCTAACCATTCTGGAAACCATTCTTAGACAGAGACAGGGGTCGCAATATGAGTCCCCAACATGCTTGCCTACTTAATTGTTTTTGTTAATGGCGTTAAATCTGACCTAGCAACATATTGAAAAAATGTTAACACAAGTCACTTCATCCAAAATGAATGGCATCACCAAAACACTGAAAGAGACTGACTAGGTTGTAAAAACTTGACTTTTTCTTTTAATAGTCAACAATTTTCACTTAAAACTTCAGGTGAATCATATTTCATAGTGGATCATTAGCTAAGACAAAATTTGCTTTCCTTTTATGTAGGAAAAAAGAGTTATCCCATATGTCCCCACCACATGTCACTTGTATACATTTCATTGTTTTATCTTAAACCATTTAAAGAAATAAAACTACATTCTTTAATACATACTTATATCACACTTATACAAGTCTAAAATTAACGTTTAATTAGATTTAGTCTATTAAAATGATCGAGTTGAATGAAAATCGAGATTTTGGCAGCTGTGTACTTCCATGTCTTCTATTGTAAGTCGATGCTTCCAAAGTCAACAGTAGTAGTCGCAGCGATTCGATCCTAATCACAGATGGGATGATTGGGTTAAGGAGGTGTGCTGCTACAGAACGACCTTGTCCTGGATGCAAACATTAAAACACTCTACATGTTGCTATGGACATGGGAGTCCCCCAGTTTTATATAAAATAAGTCAAAAAGAAATACCAGTCTACATGTTACTATGTCGGATATGGGAGTCTCAAAGTTTTATGTCAAATAGAATAAAACTAAAATACCACTCTACATGTAACTATGGATATATGGGAGTCTCACAATTTTATGTTAAATAAAATAAAAATAAAATAAAGAGGAACTCAGATACAACAGGGGAAATGGGACCATTAATAATTTCCCGTTGTAGGCGAGTCCTGTTGTAGAGGTGCATCTATATTCTGAAGAACTTATTTGTGTAAAAAGACATTACTGAGTTGTGGCCCTTTTTAACCAATATCATTTTGTATGTTTTCATGTCCATATGTGTTTTTTATTTGTTTCTGGCGGTTTTGGTTTAAAGCAGTCCCGATGTGACTATCGATGGACATTAGAAGAATGACAGACATACCTTTCAATGACACATAACTTTCTAACGGGCTTAATTCCTTGTAGTTTTAGATGACAAACATGAGACATACTGTTTATAACCTCTACACCTTACCCCCTTTGATTATCACTGCATGGATTAAGGCACTAAATTAGATGTGAGCCCCCCTCACCAGTCAAATTGCAAGTGGTAATGGATTGTAGAGGTTTTTGCTATTGAAAGGACCAAGTAGGCCTACTTCCTACTTCACACAGAGAATATGCCAGCAAGTTACGTGCACCATTGTTCTCGTCTCTAGGCCTAAGTTATAAGATTGACTTAAATAATAATACACATGATGTATTGTGCTTTTGTGATGAAACGATTTGAAAAGTGATCTTGATCTAGGCATTGTTAGGTATAATTTATCATGTGTGTGGTTCTACGCCAGGCTTAATCAAACAGGGCATGACTTGCGGGAACATACTAAGACTGCGGTGAACGTACTTCATCGGAAGGAGAAATCTTTTGCCACCACAATACATGCAGTAGGCCTACATTTGTTTCTTGATCAATGCTTGTATTGCTAAAAAAGGAGGCCAGACGGAGAAGAGAAGAATGCAAAACGATGGGTATGGGGACAGTGGATAGACATCCCCATATTTTGAAATTACACACATCCCCTCCCCACATCGTGAGGGAAATGAAAGCCACACACATTTTTAAAAAAAAGAAAGTTGAGGCTGACAATACGTAGGCTACAACATTTCACTTTCATTCATCGTTTACCGTCCTTCACATAAGCATGATGACAGTGTTGCAGACATCTCATGCCACTCCCCCACTCATGCCAGTCTCATAGCACTGGCATATGTTGACCTTTTGCTCATCTCAGAGCATAGATCTTGAGTAATAATGTACTGATACGGGTTTGATTGTAGTTCTAGCTCCAAGCTGTCATTATCATTCCAGACAGGAGTTTTTACTGTGTGTGTGATATGCAAACTCGGCAGGTGGGATTCATTAAGCCTGGAATGCAGTGGTAAAAAACCAGTATTGTATCAATCATACGCCCTGCTATAGCTGTGCATGGTGAAATAGCACCTCATTGTAAAGTGGCCTAATTGTATAGGCTGTATAGGGGATTTGAAAAACCCCGTTGAAGGCAAATCCTCACTGTAGATGAGGCTGTTCTAAGTGAGCTCCACTGTATCACTATATTCATTCCTAAAGGGAAATTTGTCGTATTGCTTCAAACCGAAAACATAGCATTAGCTGTAGGAACAGCGCCACAAAATGGAGACAATTAGTGTTAATAACTTTGCCCAAGGATTAAATCACAATTTATCCATATCAGGAATAGCATACACGACCTTTTAGGTGTGAGCCAAACGCACTACACACTATGCCACTGACACCATCCCCACTCTACATCTGACTGGGGATTCAACTTCAACTTCTTTAACAGAAACCCCTTTAATGGTTGCCCATCATTGCATATATATATATGGAATGATGGGCAACCATCATATATATATATTGGGGGGATGCCATAAAAGTGAACATGAGCACAGTGAGCTTTCAACTCACTTTTTCCAGTTATTTATCACACTAAATACCAAGTCAACTGCATCTTCTTTCACATCAACCCCTTTAACATGAACCCTTATCAGACACAAGCTGAGCCCCAGCCCCTACGTTCGGGTGAGGGTGATGAAAGTTGAAGATGCATATGCTCAGTGGAAATATGTAGAGTGACGCTATAATGTCAGCTAAGAAAATCAGCTGAACAGACTTTTTATACTGTGCTGTTGAATCGCAGCATTACAACTCGGTCTAGTCGATTATGCTACTTCTCAAAGTGCCAAGTCATATGACATAATTCAATTTGCGTCCCCTATACACGTCTTTTTCCTTCAAACATTAACCCCTTATTGCATGTTTCTTTGTTGGGAGGGGAGGTACATGGGGTGAACACCCCATGGTGGGTGCAAGAGGAGCAAAAGCATCCACCTCATAACAGAGGATGTGAGCGCAGCAAGCATTCAACACTTAAGGCATTCTGACTATTTCTAATTTACTATCTCACTAAATAACAATAATTCATTTGTATTGTTTGATCCTGATAAGGATCGTTGAGGTAGCCCTCATGAGGATCAGATTATAAAGATACTGCACAGCGGACATATAATGGACGAATGATTAAAAACAGTGAACCCACACAGAATAACTTCACACACTGCCAATTACTCACATCTCAGATTGATACTTGTTCAAGAACTGGCATCAGGATGTCCCTATCACCACATAAATTATCCCTATAAATGTGTGATAGTGGTAGTAAAGCTAAGTAGAAGTTCCTATGATTTCCTACCAATCAGTCAGTTAGCTAGGTGGTTAAAGCCACTGGTGCTGAATGCCGATTTTATATGGTCGTTGGTGCTGGTTCAAAGCCCATCTGACTTACAATTTATATCGGTAGTGCCAATTGACACAGAGTACCTGAGACTAGTAAGTCTGTGGCAATAAGTTGCCCTACACATTTACAAATAGTGAGTCTCACAGTACAATATGAGTGAGTCTGTGACTCAGCTTAGAATGTCAGAGGCCCTATTAAAGATAATTTCCAGTAACTACACAGAGTGAATTTGATATATTGACACAGAATGTTTTTTGTTGACACAGAGTAGAGTGATTGTTTTTTGTGCATGTTACTATTGTTACCTGACATAGAATGAGGCCTACAAGAAATGAAGTTTGCTGTGACTGTGAATCAGCTTGTAGAAAGCCAGAGGCCCTTAGCCTCTGGGCCTATTGTTTATTGAGCAGAAAAACAATGTAATTTCTGGTATTTACACAGACACATTTGTTATTGACAGAGTGAGTTTGTTTTTGACTCAGAGAGAGAGAGAGATGTACTTTCCTGCACAAATGAGTTCTACTTTCAATCTTTGACCATTGACAAAGCGTCAATTGGCACGGAGGTACTATATGTGTCAATTGACAATATCATTTATAATACAATTATTACAATTTTCTTATCTTTCTTTCATTTCAGATTTTCAAGATGTCGGCTGCACTGTAACATTACAGACATTCAGGGGGTTTAATTAAGTCTCTTGACTTCCTACGCCATTGGCCATTTGCATCTGGCCACTCAGATAAATTCCATGCTAAAGGTATCTTAATTTAATAAACACTTAACTTGTAACACACATGCAAACGGAATACAAATAAACACGAATGTTAAATAAAAAAACCAAAAGAAAATATTTCTCTTCCTTCCTTTCCTTCTTTATAAACCCAACAAAAACCATGCCCTTACTTTTTATACCAACCCCATCAAATGGAATAACTGCAAAAATCTCGAAAACAGACCGACTGGTGGTAGGATCGTAGAGCTTTAAACATCCACTTTGGAAATCCTCCCTACTAGGACTCAGCACCCATAAAAACATGTTACAAATATTTTAGAACATTAAAGTACACAAAATCCTTGTTGTCAATTGTATCTTTCTAACCTTCTAGATTCTAGATCTAGATCTAGATCAAGGCTTTAGGGCACAGTTTTTGTTGTTTTCTGATGAAGAAGTCTTGTTGAGGTTAGGCCTAAGTTCTGCGGGCAAGGCCGTCCTTGTCTGTGTCAGTGTGTGCCTTGTCACGCCTTGTGGTCTGGAATGGAAGGCCGTCGGGGATAAACAAAGAGTGCACGCGTCCAAGGCCGTCCGACAATCTTTCATAGTCATAATAACCTGTTTTGTTTCTTTGGTTGTAAAACTGATGGACCATCACTTTGAACACTACACTACAGTCATCCGCGAGACAGCTTCCCACAGATTTTTCATAAAAGATTAAAGACTAACTACAGTTATTTCCCTTGATATTCTTCCTCCTTACCGCTTTCGGGCCTCATGTACTTGACTGTTCCCAACTCGTATTATATTAGTAAGGGTACCCCGTGCACACATTATTTCAGTCTATTTTATGGCAAATGTTCGAGTACCTTCGACCATGTCTCCCGTGGATAATACGGGCGTTTCACAGCCACTCTGTGCTGTGCCGTCGTAGTCCGCATTTGCCTGCCTGCTGTTTGGAATGGGGTTTGGTGTGGAGGTGACGAGTCATTAGTTATTGACGACGAAGGCAATGCAAAATGGTGATACGGCTTTACCGGCTTCCGGATTGGCGTCAACAGTCCACCGAAGGACTCTCGATCGAGAGGAGACAAGAAGAGTGCTAGATAGCCCGCCCCTTGTGTGGAATCGATCTTAGTATCAGTATCGTCCCTGAGGGGGGTCCCGAAAAACGGGCTCCTTTATAATGAATGAATCACCAAGTCGGGTTCACCCCTCAAACCAAAGCTTGAACTTAATGGGGCAAACGTGCCATTTCATGTCAGGCCGGGTCATTCATTGCAAGACAGAATACCAATGGACGCCTGCGTCAACATGAGAACATACTATGGGCCGAGTGTTTTTGGTTTGTTTGTTTTTGTTGTTGTTGTTGTTTGTATTTCTAATATTTTAATGTATCCCTATGTTCCTTTTACGATACGTCAAACTGTCACTGAGGACTCATTTAATGAAAGGACAATCCACAAAAAAAATAATGCTTTTCACCATCAAGCTATTAACACAAAAAACCGATCCGATGGCCGAGTGGTTAGAGCGTCCGCCTCGGAAGCGGGAGGTCGCGGGTTCGATCCCCGGCCGAG
>JAOWAY010425357.1:0-14055 GCA_028565895.1 Goniobranchus geometricus | reverse complement strand
TCTCTCTCTCTCTCTCTCTCTCTCTCTCTCTCTCTCTCTCTCTCTCTCTCTCTCTCTCTCTCTCTCTCTCTGATAGGCCCCACTCGCTTTCCCTTGGCTCTTCGTGGACTTTTTTCAGGAGCGATTGACATTGTGCAAGCTTTGGATGTTTTTATGCCAAATCAATATCCGTTACTTTGTTTTAATTAATTAAGCAAGAGAAAGTCAATTGTTGATACAGTAATATCGCCATAAAGTCTTTCCTACATTATGTAGGTCTAGGATGTTATGGACTCATTAAAAATAAACTACTGGGATTCCTTAATTTTTAAGAACTTTATTTTCCAGTTTTGAAATAATGGACACCGTCAATTGTCAGACTTAGGTCTCCAAGCATTGAAAAAGGTCATTGTGTTGTGGTTACATGAGTAGAATGGTACTATCATTAAAAAGTATCCTTACGTCGTTTAATCCTTTCGTACCATAAGGCACATAAAGGTCTGAACACACACTTTCCAATTTAAGAGATCATTGTGTTGTGGTTGCATCAGTAGAATGTTAAAAAGTATCCTTACGTCGTTAAATCCCTTCGTAACATAAGGCACATAAAGGTCTGAACACACACCTTCCAATTTAAGAGATCATTGTGTTGTGGTTGCATCAGTAGAATGTTAAAGTATCAGTCCTTGAATACCTTCGTGCCATGAGGCAAATAAAGGTCTGAACACACACCTTCCAGTTTAAGAGATCATTGTGTTGTCGTCGCAATCAGTAGAATGTTAAAAAGTATCCTTAAGTCGTTAAATCCCTTCGTAACATAAGGCACATAAAGGCCTGAACACACACCTGCCAAAGAGATCATTGTGTTGTGGTCGCATCAGTAGAATGTTAAAAAGTATCCTTAAGGCGTTAAATACCATCGTGCCATGAGGAACATACAGGTCACACCTTCCAGTTTAAGAGATCATTGTATTGTGGTTATATCAACGGAATGTTACACATTATAAAGTACCCGTATGTTGATAAATCCTATAGAGACCATTGTATTGTGGCTACAGCAGCAGAATGTTATTATCATTATATATAAAGTATCCTTAAGTGAATACATCCCTTCTTCCCTTGAGGCATATAAAGATTTGACCATACACCTTCCAATTTAAGAGATCATTTTTGTTACATTTTTGACTCGTGTGTGTTTTGCCACAAGTAAGAGCAAATATAAACGAGACCGAACCGTTGTGTGTGTGTCAGACAAAAGGTTCATTAGTTAATTATTTTGTCGCTTAACGTCACTTTTCAACATCGTAGGTTATATCCGCGACGGTGCTATTTCGACATGTTTCTGTGCTGCCACACGACATGAGCCATGAGGTATAGCACAACTCGAATGACTCACCCAGTCTCAGTATACTGACACCGGGCGGACCAGTCTTAGTACTGTTCTCATAATGCCGAGCGCCAAGCGAAACAGTTACTAAAATGCCAGTTTTAAAGTCTTAGGTATGACTCGGCCGGGGATCGAACCTACGACCTCCCGCTTCCGTGGCGGACGCTCTACCGCTAGGCCATCGGATTGATGAAAAGGTTCATCTCCTGTTTTTCCTTGAAGAAAGTTTGATACTCCGAAATACGGCTGTGCATGAGCACCGAGCCCCTTTTAACCTAACTCGAGAACCGAGCTGCGGTTATATCAGGACCCATCCCGCTTCTTATCAACACGTAGAAAGACACGGCTTGATCACGACCGGATCATCAGACGATGATGAAAAGGTTCATTTATTTTGTTTTTCCTTGAGGAAAGTTGGGTACTCTGAAATACGGCCGTGCAGGAGTACCTAGTCCCTTTCAACCTAACTCGAGAACTGAGCTGCGGTTATATCAGGACCCATTCCGCTTCTTATCAACAAGTAGAAAGACGCAGCTTGATCACGACCGGATCATCAGATGATGAAAGGGTCATTTATTTACATCAGCAAAACATATAGAATAAAAGAATATCTCTTTGCAGAGGGATTTAATGCTAGCATAAATGACATTTTCTTGACGAAGACATGAACAGCCATGATGTAACTACTGTACAAATTACAGTTGTCATTACACTTTAACTACTGTACAAATTACAGTTGTCATTACACTTTATTAATATGTGAAGAAACATGTAAGGGCCGTGATTACGGCGCCATAGGTAATGTCATGATATTACTAATACTAAAAAGGAGATAACAAAGTAGAACAAAGGGAAATAACCGGATAATTCATACAATACTTAATTTAACTATGAAACATATAGTTGCGTACCCAACATTTGTATCGTGGTTACATCAACAGATTTTTAATATCATTATATATAAAGTATCCTTCAATCAATAAATCCCTTCGTGCCATGATGCACATAAAGGTCTGAACACAAACCTTCTAATTTAAGAGATCATTGTTTTATGGTTGCATCTCTAGAATGTTACTATCATTATATATAGAGTATTCTTAAGTCATTATATCCCATCTTGCCATGAGGCACATGTCTGAACACACTTCGTGCAGCTTTGTCCATCCTTGGCCGCCTCTCTCCTTCTCCATTATCCTTCGCCATGTTGCTTCTGGGCGTCCTTTCTTTCTTTTTCCTTCAAGGGTCCATTCTAAGGCCATCTTTGTTTCTATTTCTTTCTTTTCTCATCACATGTCCTACCCGGACTTATTTTGTCCTCCTTACTTCGTCACTTGTCTTTTCCGATTCAACTCTCCCCAGTTCGTTTCTTTCTCGATGCTGCCTAGTAATTACCAAGGGATTTATTCAGGAAAAATATTTTAAAGTTTTCCTTCTCTTTTGGTTTATTTTCATGTTTTGCAGCCATGTGGCTGGGCATATGCAGTATATTTGTAAAATTTTGAAGTGTGTTACTTTAGTTTTCCTGCCATTGTCGTTGGAGTTCAACGCTCGTGCTATTTTTCGCAAGGCTCTGTTTGCAAAGGCAGTCCTTTTAGTTTTAATGTCAGTTGTGCCTCTGCCATCTTGAGTCACACAGAATTGTGGAATCATCCAACATCTTCGGTTTCTTTTCCGTCTACTGTGGTTCTTTTCTTCTATCTTGCTTTTCACTTTCATTATTACACCATTTTGATGTAACTTTGATATCGTAAATGTCTCTTTATTCTTTTGTTGTTGTTGTTGTCTGATCGATACCAAATCAATTTCCAATGTAACCTGTTACATATGGCAATAAACGTTCAATTCAATTCAATTCACTTCTCTGTTCAGTCAATCTCAGGAAGTTCATGCGATTGGTTTCCAATAAAAACTTTTAAAAGCCTGAAGAAATTCAAAGATAGCTCACCTGAATTGCAGCAACAAAGGAGAACAGTAGGGTACCGACCAGAAGCATGAGGATAAACAAAATACTCGTGGTATTGTCTAACCCTTGTTCCAAAACTGAAATTACCTGAGAAAAAGAAACAGAACTAGTGTCAATCGACTCAAAAGACCCATCTTTGTATTGGATTGAATGTAATCATTTAAATACAATTCTTCAAAGCAATCAACAATATTATCTTCTTCGTGATTTCAATCTGTTCCATTAAAGCCCAGACAAAAGAGCCAACGGCGATCTGAACAAAGGGTGGGAGGGGGGGGGGGGAGACAATGCAAAAGAGTTCTGAAAAGAAAGAAGGAGGAAGAAGAGGAGGAGAAGAAGAAGGAAAAGGACAAAAATTTTAAGAGAGCAATTTAAAAGAAAAAAAGAAGTTACCTTGCTATCTCCTTTCAATGCCAAATGACTCAATCCCCGAACACTCCTGGGCACAAGAGCATCTTTACGAGCCTCCAGCCATTCAGGTAGGTTTCCGCTACTAAATCTCTCTTGAAGTTTTCCCTCTGAACAGAATCTTTTCCCTGAAATTCAGCATTGTGGTCATTGTTTAATTTGTTTTCCAGCACAAAATACATAACTTTTTTCCCAAGGTGCAATAATGACTTCCTAGGATAAATTTTTCTTTATTGGAATATTGGAATGGGGATGACCTGTGACTGTGCCATTTCTTCCGACAATATTCATAATGTTATCCAAAAGTAAAAATAATTTTTTTCATTGACAGCATGAAAATATGCTTCTGTCCTTTAGATATGAAGATAGCCATGCCTTCGTAGGGGCTTGCCATCTATTGGATGCTGTGAAAGAGATACTGTTGAATGGCAATGACACTAGATGATATCTATTTACTTTCGAGAGAGCCATTTGCAACAATTAATTTCTAATCATATAAATTTTCTTGCATGCATCTGATTGACCTGTGATGTGCGACCCGCAGTATGTTGGTGCCTATCATATATGAATCTTTCTTATTTTCAGACCAATAATATCTCGATCTCATTCTAGCTTAAGTCTTGTTTTTTAAGTCAAGAGCCGATGAGGTTTAGTTGAGTCTATTTCCAGCATGACATGGACCAGGATGAGATATAATCCTTGGCATACTATTTTCTTCTTCTTTTCTTAATCATTTCACGCATTTTCATCTCAAAGGTCTATTATACTTATTGAAGACTACTTTGGGTACTTTGATCTACCATTTATTGAATAAGTCTCACTTGCAACAATAAATCATATTTCATCCCAAACACCCCAGATCTCTCAGATTTTTTTCAGGAAGGTGTTTCTTCTCTTGGAGAGTAAAAACTAAAATGGATTAATGTTTGCTAACAAGCAGAATTTAGGTATAAAATTCCCATCTACAAGCCAATGAAAATCAACATGATAAGTGAACAAAGTTGAGTTTTTTCCACACAGTGTTGGCCCACAGAAGCTTAGGTTTACACCTAGCGTTTGAATGTCATAGATTTATCCCGAAACACACCTGGTGACCAGTTTACATTTGGGTAGAGTAAGGATCCAATAGCATTCTTTGATTTGCTGAGAACTGTGAGAGATGGAATGATTTGGTTACAATAGCTTTAGAGATTACCTGATAGTTGACCAAGGAGACAATACAAAGCAAAGCAAGAAAAGTTACAAGAAGAATCTCTCTTATAATGAAATGAGACAGAGTGAGGAAAGTTGTGTGAAGAAACTGATCTAACCCTTCCTTCTCACAAGCCTTGCATGAGTACAGACCTGAAAGTTACACTTAGAGGAAAAAAACTCATCAAAATTATGGCAGATATATATATTTTTAGATTTCACATAAAATTTATTTGTACCCTTAATACCACAAAACATGCCCGCATTGTTCAGAAATAAACTTTTGAAAAGTATTAATTTTGTATGGATTATTATCATTATTTTGTGATTTGCTGTTGTCAAAAACAAGTGTAAAGAGGAAAGTGAGAAGGAGAGCTTTCAGAAATGCACACTGAAGTCAGCTGGAAACCTCTTTTCACTTACATTTCTCAGTTCATTATGATAGAGAGCAAAGAAGTCCCTGCAAGAGTGCACCTGACATAAATTGCACCCAAACAGTCTCTGGAAGGCGGTAAGTCTTTATTTAGCTATCTATTTTGTGGCACCAGACACAACGTTCTTTTCTTCCATGTAGTCTCCCGTTGGTCTTATCAGTAGGCAGCTAATCCTGCCACATTCCCAACAGCAGACCTCCCTCTTTCATCCAGATCATGAAGCACTATCCCATAATAAGGGATGAATTTATTCACAGTGAGGGCTGACAGCTGAGAGATCCACTTATCAGTTCAGTCACCCTTCGCTTGATCTCAGGCCTGGACCCACATTGTAACGGATTCCGAGTCATTATATTCTAAATTCCCTATAAATGTCTCCATCAATGCCACTTGCCCCATCTCCATCCCTCTGCTCCATCATGAAAAGTCACATTTTGATCATCCTCATCTTTATTCGTAACTATGTGTTGAGGTATGAAGCTCAGACTTGCATAAAGATAGAGAGAAATTACTGCTGAATAACTGGCTATATCTAACTTCTGCGTCAAACAAACGTACAACGTTGCTTGGCATCAGAGGAAGGTGTGTATGCTGTGAGCAATAGCAGGCAGTGTGAAGGCCAACTGATGGTGGCCTATAGAGAGCAATGTGAAGGGTTAAGGATCCAACATCAGAACTGAAAAAGCTTTTACAAAATACATTTCTTCTATCCCTTATAACAGAGAGTGATTTGAAATGTCACTTCCCTGCCTCCCACTAAAATGATAGACATGGTTCCTTTCCAGGACATAAATCTTAAAAAAAAAAAAAAAAAAGTCCAACTTAAAAGGACATACAAAGCCATTTCAGTCCCATGTGTAAAAAGGGGATGAGAAACAAGAGAAGTATAATCCAAAAGTGCATCCATATGCGAACAATGACATGACCCCAAATCAATGCCATGAAGAACTGACGGGTCATTGAGGCTTCTTTAGGGGCTTGAGCAGACTGTTTCTCTTCTTTGGTCGTGGCTGCAGTAGGTTTCTCTTTCTGTATGAGATATAAATTACAGGATTTCATATGATATGAGGTACAAAAAAGTTGTACTCCAAATGTCTACTACCATGTTCAGACAACACTTGCCATGCAAAATTCTCTGAACAAACAAAAGTAATGTTTTAGCAATAACGGAAGGAAATATATGCAGTAGAACCTCTATTATAGTGACATTAGTGGAAGATTGAAAAATCATCAAAATTCCCCGGGCAGAGGCTCAGACCAATGGAAGTATCATCACTGCATGCGAGCCAATATATACATCTTTAATTGGTCATTTGAGTTTGAATAACTCTGTAGCTCCACCCTTAACATTCATTTCGACCACTGATTAAGAACACAAGGCCAACTTTATAAATATGTGAGTGTTGGTCATAAAAATGCATGTGATGGACAGGGTGAAACCAGCCTGGCTATGACAGACATCAACAGCAATGTCGGACAAGCAAAAAAGCCCACTACTGCTCTGTTTACCAGCGAAGTTTGTAGGTAGGTCATGCAGAGCTGGATAAGTTTGGTGCCTGTTGGTTGGCACAGAGACACCAGAGCAGTTTCTTCTCTCTTTATAAATAGCGTAGTCTTTGGTAACACACAGACAGACAGGCAGACGTTACGAAAAGTTTTAATATTATAGATTGCAAGCATTGAAATAAATGTGGCCAGGATCAAAAAGTACTTAGTCCTCTGCAGATAGTTCTGAAAAAGGAAAACCATAACCTAGAAATAATGTGCATCAGATATGAGGCTTATCTTCTATTTACATAATATAGACCTTTTATAATCATGCTAATACAAAATGTCTTGTGCACATTATGTCTAATTATAGTTTTTCCAATCTTTCTCAGAACTACCGGCGGAAGACTGAGTATTTTTTGTTAATCCAGACCTCCTCAAATGAACAACAGCAACTCACAGATGTCAGAGGAGTATCTGACAGAGACTTCTTTTCCAAATCCAAACTGGTAGGTTTGACAGCAGCTGGAGTCTCTCCTTCTCCTTCTACAGCAGGCTGAGGTTTGTCCCCCTGGGTGGCATGAACTTGCTGAAAAATTGAGATAACCTTTTCAACTCAAATAAAAACAATTATCTAACTTCTACAAAAGCATATGTTTAATCTCGAAGATGAAATCTAACCGGCACATCTGTCCAACGAATGAAGCCTATGGTAACAGTTGCAGACTTTCCAAAGAATGCAAACTTAATCCAAAGTCACCCTGATCTGGTTAGAATGAGTTTGAATTACAACATTTGTCACTACTGCAAATACCAGCACACAATAACAATAATAACCATAATGCCATTTAGTACAATAATAACCATTCCATAGAAATATATTTCCTTATCAACTATATTGTATAATGCCCTTGTACCAGAGGTAACAGTGCAAGACCAGTAGAAGGCTAAACCTTGCATCTTGCATTTGTATAAGTCATGAGTATGACCCAGCACAGAAACTTCACGCTACAGCTTGGTCTTCTCCAGTCTCAAAATCATTATTAAAACTTGATGGACAGTGCTAAATATCTAGGGAAGAAATGTTCACACTAGACCTTGGTCTTCCCCAGTCTCAGAATTATCAACAAAACAATGGACAGTGCCACTTATGTAGGATAGAACGTGTGGGGCAAGGCAAGATTCTGCTAGCAGGTCAATTTGTGGGCTTAGCCTGGAAGGATAGTCATAAAGAAGGCTAAGACTAGAAGGGAATTAAAAATTTTCAGGGTGTACTTTTGATCTAGACTTAGAAAACAATATATAGACTCAAATTTCCTAGTTCAACGGCATACCTTATGAGGAGAAGTGACAGATGCACTTGACTGGTCTCAATTATTTAGAAGAATATGCTTCCAGTTTCTGTACAGAAGTGGGTACAATTAAATATGCTGAGAGCATTGTAAACCATCTGAGATTTACATACCCTGACTGTCTGAATTAAGAAGAGAAAAATGAAATCTTAACTTTCAAAACAGAGAGAGAGAAATGACTAAACAGATGCCCACCACCAATTCATACCACAATTATTAGAAAAATAAAAAAAAGTTCACATACCTCCTCCTGGCCTGATTTAATTTGCTCTGTTTTGTCAGAATCTCCTCCAAGGATAGATGAAAATAATGTCATGAAGAGTGGGGTTCCAGGTGAACTAAGGTCTCCTGGATTTGAAAAACAAACAAAAAGAAAATTGCCTTGTCACAATTTTATTCTTATCTGCATTTCCCATTTATAAATATAACATTTGTATATCTGTACTCATCATGAATGGTTATGATACAAATCATTATCATTAATTATGAATATAGTAACCATTCCCATGTTATGACAACTCTGGGCATATGAACATGAAATTGACCTAAATTTAAGGTGAATTTATAGAGCATCAAACTTCAAGAGAGTAATATCAAATAAACAAAACAGAGAAATCATTCTTAGCATATGAATAAATAAATAAATATATCTTTTAAGCTGACAGTGTGTTCCTGGTATCGACAGAGATCACAGGCCTGAGAATAATGACAGTGATTACCGTAAAGTCTTACTTCCACGGGTGAATAAATAGTAACAAAGCACAATTTAAAATTTCAAAAGATTAATGGAAAATCAATCAAGTTAAGGCCTAAATCAATCAAGTTAAGGCCTATGCTTTCTGTCAACACTTCTCGATCTACGTTCATTCAACAAAATTTTTAAGGGTCTGCCGCCATTAACTTTCGCATCCCACATTTCACAGAATTCTCAAGAAAGGTAAAATTATGGACATATCTCACTTATTCGACAAAATACAAGGACCAAACGATGACACAATATCCAAAATATACTAGTCAATCATTGTTTCCCAATTCTAAAAACAAGCTAACTTCTGACCTCACACAACACAAAAGGCTAGGACATGCCTACAATCATAAGTCTAGGGAGCTTCAAACGAATCAATATACATATATATTTGTACTATAATACACAGTGCACACCAGCAAAATCATGCAGCAAAAAAAGATAAAAAGCCTTCGTAAAAATGCTCATTCCTTGCAGTCCAGCTACGTGATTGGTCCGTCTAACAGCACGATTTTCCAATCTCGCCAAGGACAAGTTTTTTTAACACTAGTACTAACTATATTAACAATGGGAATATTTGCTGTAATGACCATCACAAAAGAATTCTTTCTGTTTTTCTGTTGTGTTTTTGCCATTGTTATTCAATTCTTCGACAGATATATACCTTCAGTGTCTACTAGTAAAATTCTTTTTTTAAAAAAAAGCTACAAAATGATTGAAGAATTCGATTCACTTAATGAGTGAAAATTAAACCTCAATGACATTTTCCATTAAAAAAGCTTAAAGATTATAATAAACAGGCTGGCATTAGAAGCAAACCTTTCATAGCCTCTTTTTTCTTGGACATCTCCATAAATAATCCAACAGTCATTAGCAACAAAAGCAATAGCAGAAGAGGGACACGAAGTGGTCCAGCGGCAGATGAAACATGCAAAGCCAGAGCAATCCACATCGGAAAAGACAGAATTTTCAACCATCTCTGGGTGTCTGCTGTCCAGAGGAAAAATACTGCCAAGACATATGCGACAAAAAGGGTCCATATCTGTGAAATAAAAAGATAGGAATTGCAAAGTAAGAGAAACAGCACAAAGTGGGCTATGCCCCTAAGGATGAATAATGTAATTTTGAATTGAATTGAAATTAAATTAAACTGAAATGGATGCAATGAAACAGGTATTAAACGGATCTTGTTTGAGTGTCTTGAGCAAAATGGAATGGCCGTAAGTGAAGTGGATGACTGTGAAGGACTTTTTAAAAAAAACACACATTTTTTTTATAAATCAAACGAAGAATTTCACATCCAAATTTCAGATATAGAACTTTCCAACAAAGTTTTTCGTTATACAACAGAATAACTCATGTGCAGTGAAACTGTCGTTATTTCTAACTTAGGGCCAGGGGCAATCAAAATGGGAGTCCACCATTATCTCTGTGCTTGTGCAGCTTTATGGCCATTGTTAACTACAAGGAAAAATTAAAGCAAATTTTCAATATGCCTCCCACAGTTTTTTTCAAAAGACAACAAAACAAAATGAAACATTAATTAGTCTATATCGCTAATTCTGTCCAAGTCCTGTCAATTTGTGATTACAATCTGACAAAGTCACCTTTACAGTCTTTCTCCTTTAATCCCCATCAGTTAATGTTCCTCATACTTTTGTCTAACTTTAAGCCCTTCTGAGGTACACCTCGGTCAACAACACAGGTCAAATGGCTTAGTGGCATAGCATCTGCCTCAGATATGGAAGGTCCCGGGTACAAACACCAGCCGAGTCATACCTAAAACTTTGAAACTGTACTTTAGTATAACCGTCTTGCTTGGTTCCCAGAATAATTATGAGAACATTCCTAAGACTGGTTGGCCTGCTGTCAGTATAATATGCTGTGACTGGGTGAGTAATTTGAATTGCACTACATATGTAAAATGGCTCATGTGTGGCACAATATACACATGATAAAACAGCACTGTCACTGAGATAACCTTAGATGATAAAAAGTGACATTACACAATAATTCATGAATAACAAATTCCCAAACCATTTTGAATTGTCAACTTCGATTCAAAAGTAGGTCCTGACAGTCAAAACTAGATTCTAAAACACTACTTGATTTCGACTTGAGTATCGAGTATAATAAATCTAGACCTGACTTGACATGTCTCTGATCTCAATCTATTACTTAAATAAAAGTGGAGTTTGTATAGACTTTAGATCAAGATCTCTAGTGAACCAAATGAGCAGGGGTGAAGGATTTTAACTCAACTTTCATCACGTGATAACATTCTGTCTACTGAACATGCCTATTGGGTAACCACAGAAGAGGACGCAAAAACATGTTTATAAAAAGCCCTGAGTCAGATTCACATGTTTATTGCTTCTTTTGTTTTTCTCCCTGCTGCAAAATGCTTGCTGTAAAGTTGCCGGCGATCTAAAAAATTACCAGAAGTCTGGCAGTTGCCGGAAAAAGGTCATACCTGATGAAACCAAGATTATAAAAAAAACCTGCTTAACATTGTTAACAACATTAATTATAAAAGTAACTTCTCCAACCAATCTCAGTTCCATTACCCCAACACGAACCTTAAATTGAATTACGAGGCAAATTTTGTACACAAGGAAGCCCCTTGAAATACTCTGGACCTGTCCTTATGACATAATAATATAAGCCTTAATCAAAGACCCTAGTCTCTAGTCGTAATGACACTCTCCCATGGGGGCAAAGGCCTGGATTCAACCCACCAGGGTTAACCCCCGCTTCTAAAAAGTTCAAAGTACAGTAGTGATCGCCTACCATCCCGCCCCTCGGGAAAATGAAAAAGTGGGATCTTAGGCGGACGGCGTAGGAGATAACTCATATGGCTCTCAGTATCATTCAGAATCATATCCAATTAGCGACAAGCCCCTACGGAGGCGGGGTCATAATCAAACTTAAAGAAAACAGTTTGTTTTCACCCCGTCAATCATGTCTTGCAAGTCATGTCTTTGCTTTGCATCGTTTGAATATACTCCCCTGCAAATGGCATGTTTACAGGTTGCTTAAATCTAAAGCGTCATTGTCATTAAAATCCACTCTTGCTGAGCAGTAATTACCCTACATTTCAATTAAATTTGTTCTCTAATCTTATGACATATAGTAAGCACATGCCAATTTAAGATATACCTGTTGACATCGTCACATTCCAGCAACGCAGAACAATAGCCCATTGACAGATTCCGATGCACAGTCGATGACCGCCCATTGGTCTCTTTGTTTTGACCAGACACGGATTGACGCCTTTCAGTTACACCTAAACCGCATAGGGTGACCAACTGACTCTTACCTGAGCTCAGGTGGCTAGCTACAATCTTCTTATGATTTTGACAGAGATAAAAGACAAAAGTGAGAAAAATTGTTGTTGACACCTTGTCTTATTGGTCACATCACTATCTCGAAAAAGCCGGACCTAAGGCGACGGGGGCGAGATCTTAAGGGGCAAATTTATAGAGAAAAAATTCAGTTTCCCAAGAAAAGCGGGATCTTAGGTAGAACGGGATCTTATGCAGCGGGATGTTGGGCGGTCACTACCGTATCTTATTTTCTGCTTACCAATTCAGACAGTAAAGAGATTTGAGCGTATATATATAGCTCTAGCTGTAAAGGATGATTGTCTTGCAAGCCCATTAATACGATGAGTAAGTTGTGCATGTAAAAGAACCTTTAAACTGAAAGGCAAAACTCTAACACACACACACAGACTCTCTCTCAGTCTCTCTAGGTGTCGCCTGCAATTGCTCTTGTGTGTGACATCAATTATCTGATTTTTAATGTGTCTTTCATGACTGCCGTTAATCTATCTACAATTTCTTTTTTTAATTTTAGATCAGAATGATGTTTAAACATTTACTTTAAGTCTGATTTAATCCCATTGTGATATCTTTAAGAATTTTTATTCTACTTATTTATTTGTAGGTAATTCTAAATCTCGGTTCAGTCTATGAATTGAAAAGAATACATAAATAAATATTTGTGACTTCAAACGACCTCGAGATATACCTAACAAAATCATCATAGTGCAGTATTGTTTGCGGCGTTGGTTCATCAATTTTGATCACTGACTCAGCTCAAAAACACTCATAGTGACAAGTTTACCATACAATAAAATCATCCTTGTTGTTTATAATAGTTCGGTTTCGATCAACGACAACACACTCAAGATATTTGATGATCCTACTTTAAAGACATACACACGTCAGTGCTAATGTGTTTCCCTCATTCAGTCACTTTACTTTACATTAAGAGGCAATGACAAGTTTACCATAGTGCGATAAAATCATCCTTGTTGTTTATAATAGTTTGTTATGATCAACATCAACATATTCAATAAGATAATTGAATGATACAGCTTTTAAATTATACATGTCAGTTACGTTTCCCTCATTCGCTCACTTTACTTTACATTAAGAGACATCGACCTTTTTATCAACATCAATCAACATTTATCCAACTTCAGATATATCAGATATAATATGAATCTTCTTTTCTTCAGACTTCTGGCCCCGATAGATTTCATAAAACAAGATCTACTCATAAAGTGTGTTGGCAGGAGGTTTGGGGGAATATAGGGGAAAGGAAACAAGGGCCACACTGAGAAGCTGCTTGAGGTAATTTTTAAAAGGCCCTATTACACGTTCCAGCCAACCGGACAGATTTTGATAGTACGATGCCCATACGCCCACCTTTTGCCAGAGAATTGTCATAAATAACAGCGCTATTACATGTTCAGGCGGCCTGCTGGTGACCGAATAGCACATGCGTGTCATTTTCACACCCACAACAACAGCGAATTTGCGAAGGGGTGTCAGCCAAAATACCTTCTCTCTTAAAAATTTGTTAATGTAATCTTTCAACTTTATTTTTCACAAACAGTCCATTGAACAGTAAATTTTGATGAATAGAAGAATTGAATGATGCCATATCGAAATCAAAAGTATAGATCTAGGCCTACACAATTGAATACAAGCTTGCACAGCACAGCTTCACGTGTTGGCCAACTGTGCTGATGTGCTAAAGGACAACAAACAAACTACGGTTTAACTGAATAATTTTTTTTATTTTTAATTCTTTCAAAT
>JAOWAY010425246.1:0-14057 GCA_028565895.1 Goniobranchus geometricus | reverse complement strand
CAACAGACTCCACAGACCCCAGGAACCACATACGTTGTTGTTTTACAGACACAACAAACGACAACAGACTCCAGAGACCCCAGGAACCACATACTTTGTTGTTCTACAGACACAACAAACGACAACAGACTCCACAGACCCCAGGAACCACATACTTTGTTGTTCTACAGACACAACAAATGACAACAGACACCACAGACCCCAGGAACCACATATTTTGCTGTTCTACAGACACCACAAATGACAACAGACACCACAGACCCCAGGAACCACATACTTTGCTGTTCTTCAGACATTTTCTTGCAGTGTGTGACACCAAGAGACCCCAGAAACCACATGCTGTTCTACTAAGGTACAAAGTGCAACAGATTTCCAGCCAGGATTTCCTTTGAGTGTATGGAGTTAACCAAGCAACCCACAAAGAAGAATGAAGCCCCATGCCACTGATCAAAAATATCCAGAGATTAAGGATTTCCTTACAGTGCATGACATCCAGAGATGAAAAGATCCATAACACTTTGCTGTTCTACAGACATTAAAACAGATAAGAGACTCCTCAGAAAGACTCCAGGAATTACAGTGTATGACATAGGATCCATATACTTTGCTATTCTATAGACATTAAAAAGGATGAGACCTGTCAGAGAGACTCCATGATTTTGTGACCACTATTTTGCTCTAAAATGTTGTTACTCATGCCCAAATTAAACGAGATATATCCAATTGTAATACAGAATATCAACCTATTTTTTGTAACAGAAAAAAGGTTCAAACAATTAATAAACTCTCACATCCAAAGACATGGATACAATATCACGAAGCGCAAACACGGAGGCATGTGCATATACTCTCAAGAATTAAATCTAATCAAAGTCCTTGTGCAACTTCAAGACCAACAATTGTTAGTTCTCTGGCTCCACACCAGGCCACAAAGACTTCCCAGGGGTATTCCATGTATTTTTGCCACCACCATGTACATGAACATGTACCACCTTGTCAGGCCAATAACAAGCAAAAGCTTCAATACCTATCACAGCTCTGACTAAAATAGAAGGCTCTACCCAAGTTGTGGAATTATCATTGCCAGAGATTTTAACCAACTGGATATTAATTTATTAGCCCACCAGTTTCAACTAAAACAAATGATCCATTTCCTAACATGCAGAATTAATACCCTTGACCTCATCCTGAAACACCTCCACAAATTCTACCAAACCCCATAAATTTTCCCTCTGTTTGGCCACTCAGATCATAGCATAATGACTATTCAATCTAAGCAAAAAGAACCAAGACCATCAAACACTCTCATAGTGTAGAAGAGGGACACGCACCCCTCCTAGAAGAAGGAATTAGGCAAATATCTCACCCAAATTGACTGGTACATACTTGATTCCACATCCACATGTGAAGACAAAAATAGCCTGTTTGAATCAGCTCAGGCTAGACACCATCATGCCTGAGAAATATGCCAAACGTCACTGTCACGATCCCCGTCAATAAACAAACATCCCAAATCCCTTATTCAACAGCACTAAAAATCCCTGTCCAGTGGTGACATTCAAGTCTTCAAGTTCTTTAAAAAAAAAGTTAACCATCAGAGGAAACTATGGAGTGCCCATATTTACACTAATAAAGTCAGCTGTCTGAAACAATCCAAACCAAAAGACTAGTGGAGGGAAGTCAAATGTATTAGAGAATGATAGCAATTTCAGGTGTGACCCCAATCCTAACCCAGCTCAATAAAACAAACACTGAACATCTTAATGCAACATAATTGGCTAACCTTATCAACAGAGCATTCCTTTAGCCAATGTCCCAGTACCAGCCACAAAGTGAAGAATATCCACCACCAATTACACCCACTCCTAACAGAAAGATGCCAGTCTTTATGATTACTCCTTCAACTATCCACCTTAACTTAAGTCTCTTGCCCTTTCTAAAGCACCAGGCCCTGATAACATCCCAAACTGGCTCTTAAAAATTGCACGCAATTTTCGATGATCCTATTTTGAACATCCTGAATGTCTCATACAGTGAACAAAGGCTCCCAGTCGCATAGAAACGGGCAAATGTAACCCCAGTCCCCAAGAAAAAACCTGTCTGCAACATCAACAAACACTTGAGGCCATCTCTCTAACACCAGCCATCTTGAAGTTAGCATAGGAATACATGGTTGAAAAATATGTCACCCAGCTGTTTTAAGTGTTGTTGATCCAAACTAGTATGGCGGCATTCCAAAATCTTCAGCAACCTGTGCTCTTTTCTACATGATACACAAGTGGAGAAAAGGAACTGACGGTACTGGAGCAGCCGTTAGAGTTTTACTCTTCAATTACTGTAAAGCATTTGACCTGATTGACCATCGCTTACTAGCACACAAGATCTGTGGGCTTGCTTTACCATCACACACTACCAACTGGATCACTGATTTTCTTAAATGCAGACGACAATGAGTGAAACTGTCTGAACACTTTTCAGATTGGTGTGCTGTGCCATTAGAAGTGCCCCAGTGGACTAAATTGGGTCAGTGGCTCATTATTTGGATGATAAATGATCTTACAGTCAGTGTCATTGATATCTGGAAGTACACTGACAACACTTCTTCATCAGAAACCGTACCCAAAGAACAATCAAGCCAAGCCAAAAAAAATTGCCAATGAAGTCGAAACCTGTTCAAACTTAGTGCTCACAAGTGCAGGAAAATGCTCATCCAAATCAAAGACCAACATTTTACCAATCAACATTAAAACTGGCCCCTTAGAGTGCATTAAGCACACCAAAATCCTCGGTCTAACTATTGGTAATGACCTCAAGTGGAACTGTCATATCTCTGCTATTGTAACAACGGCGAACAAATTAATGTACTTTATTACGGGTTCCCACTCCTAACTGAACATGAAATTCAAGGACTTTCAAGGACCTTTTCCAACAAATTCAAGGACCTTGTGTGGCAATTTAAACTTGAAAGTTTTCCACATTTTGCTGTAATCATTAAACAAATCTAATTATTCTGCATCTAGTATTTAATCGCTGACCATCAGTGTCTTCTCAAACAAACACGCGCCACTTGGAAAACTGGATATATGGTCAAAACTTACAACCAATCACAAAATAATACTCTAAGACACAAATTTGCTTCAGGGGTTGAGCTCGTGTGTTTTCAAGTCTTACTATTTGTTGATTTCAATCAAAGTTTTAAGCAAAATGGTTCAATTTGCTGGTGCTGCCTCAGGCAATTCAAGGATTTTCAAGGACCTCCACTGATTTTCAAAGACTTTCCGGGTCTGGAATTTATATTTTCCAATTCAAGGACTTTCCAGGATTTTCAAGGACTGTTGGAACCCTGTTTATTGTTCAGCTGAAGCGTGCCAAACTACCCTCCCTTAATATAATACATGTAAGGTTTTATTGCACTTGTGAAAGGCCTGTCCTAGATTACAGCATTCAAGTCTTTTGCTTTGCTTTGCCCGATTATCTAAGCGATGACACTGAATGGGTACAAAAAAGGGCTCTGTCTGTAATTATTTCTGGGAACATCCTACAAAGACAGCTTACTCCCTCCAGCCTGGATACCCTAAGTGATAGGCACTGGCAAGCCTGCCTCAACTTGTTTACTGTCTAACATCTCTAAACAAGAAATCCACAACTCGTCTCATCTCCTACCAAACCATCACATCTCTAAATACAACCTCAGGAAAACAAGATCTTTTAAAAACTATCAAACAAAAATCAAACGATTCTGGTCATCCATTATCCCTCCTGTGTCATCAATTTTTCTTAGTTTTATTTTTTTAATAAGCAAATTGTATCACTAATTTCTGATACAGTATGTGTGTATAAACAGATTTTAATGGCAAGCAATATTTCAAAATAGGTTTTAAATGGCAAGTAATTCAGTGTTTCACTGCAATTTGTCACTTAAATAAAGATTATTATTATTATTATTATTATCATATCAGAGAGACTCCAAGAATTACAATGTGTGACATCCAGAGACCACAGAATCCATATACCTTGCTGTTCTATAGACATTAAAAAGGATGGACCTGTCAGAGAGACTCCAGGAATTACAGTATGTGACATCCAGAGACCACAGGATCCATATACTTTGGTGTTCTACAGACATGAAAAAGGATGAGACCCATCAGAGAGACTCCAAGAATTACAGTGTGTGACATCCACAGACCACAGGATCCATATAATTTGGTGTTCTATAGACATGAAAAAGGAGAAGAGACTTGTCAGAGACTCCAGGAATTACAGTGTGTGACATCCAAAGACCACAGGATCCATATACTTTGCTGTTTGATAGACATTAAAAAGGATAGACCTGTCAGAGAGACTCCAGGAATTACAGTGTGTGACATCCAAAGACCACGGGATCCATATACTTTGCTGTTTGATAGACATTAAAAAGCATATTAAGTGACCCATCAGAGAGACTCCAGGAATTACAGTGTGTGACATCCAGAGACCACAGGATCCATATACTTTGGTGTTCTGCAGACATGAAAAAGGATGAGACCCATCTGAGAAGACTCCAAGAATTACAGTGTGTGACATCCAGAGACCACAGGGTTCATATACTTTGCTGTTCTATAGACATTAAAAAGGATGAGACCCATCTGAGAGACTCCAGGAATTACAGTGTGTGACATCCAGAGACCACAGGATCCATATACTTTGCTGTTCAATCAATATTAAAGAGAAAGAGACCTATCAGAAAGACTCCAAGAATTACAGTGTGTGACATCCAGAGACCACTGGATCCATATACTTTGCTGTTCAATAAATATTAAAGAGAAAGAGACCTATCAGAGAGACTCTGAGAATTATAGTGTGTGACATCCAGGGATCCCCAAAACAACTTATTTTGCTGTCTTTAAATTACTGGAAAGGCAACAGACACCAGGGACTTTGGGAGTTTCTAAGTGTACAGAGATTACAGAACAAAAGCAGACTCAATGTACCCACTGTAACTGTTTAAAGACCTCGGAAACCACAAACTGAACTGTTCTGCCGACATGACAAAAAAATCATTTACAGAAACCAGGGAGGCTTCTTATGAGCAAATTCTGTCTGAACAAGAACTAAGAATACTCCTTAGGGAGCACATTCTTTCTGAACAAGAACCAGAATGACTCTTAGGGAGCAGATCCTGTCTGAACAAGAAATAAGAAGACTCCTTAGGGAGCACACTGTCTGGACAATAGCCAAGAACTCCATGGGGCCAAACTCTGTCTGAACAAGAACCAGAGCAACTCCTGAATGACCAAATGCTGCCTGAATAAGAGCCAGCAAGATTCCTAAGGGACCAAATTCTGTTTGAATGAGAATCAGTAAGACTTCTGAGGGAGCAAATTCTGTCTGAACAAGAACCAGAGAGAGAGAGCGAGAGAGACAGAGCAGACTCTGTCTGAACAAGAAACAGAAAGGAGGCAGATTCTTTCTGAATGAGAACAAGACTTCTTAGGGACCAAACTCTGTCTGAACAAGAGTGAGGGAGACACCTGAAGGGGCAAATCCTATCTGACTATAGCTAAGAGCCAGGATAACTCCTTAGAGGACAAACTGTCTGAACAAGAACGAGAAAACTGCACACTGCATGAAACCAGCCTAATGAAGAACATGTGTGATTACTGACTCAGAAATTAACAAAGTTGAATAATTTGATGGAAAAACGCAAGAATAACAGTCCAATGCCTATTTCCTATAAAAAGCAGCTTAGGAAAAAAAGGCCGAAGCAAAGACAGCGAGGAATTGGATTGGGCATGCTATCTGAAGAATGTTGAAAAGAAAAAGGCCCAAGTGGTGAAGCAAAAGCAGTTAATTGAGAGCAGTCAAATCAGCTTGCAAGAACAAGAAATGACTTCAAGAAATAACAAAAGAAATAAAAGATAAAAGAGCCAAGAGAAACTACTAGAGCAGGGCAGGAAGTGAGAAGAGAAAAGACAACAAGGAAACAAGGGCAAGGGTCCATAAGCTTCATGAGAAAGAAAAAGAACTAATGAACGAGCATCTGCTTCAGTGGTACCATTTCAGCCAGTCTAAGCATGGACACAGGATTTCCAAATCACATGTCAAAAAAGCATACAACAGACAGGATGAAAGCAAAACTTCTGGCTACCCCCCCTCCCCCCCCAAAAAAAGCTGAAGTTGTAGAAACACTGGTAAGCAGCCAAAGAACACGGAAAATACTCGTCAGTCGTGGAGTGGTAAAAATGCCCAAGGAACAAAAGGAAACATCAACACTGAAAGCTTTTGCATCTGGCATCTAAGGAGGACCAAGTCAACTCAAATGATCAGGGTCAAATGACAAAAGAGCCGTGTATAGTGCTTTCATGTCGTTTGCATTTGAGGGGAGTATCAAGAAGAAAAAGCCAAGGAAATTGCTGGGAAAGCTAATAAATATCCATAATAGCCATCAACAAACGACAACTTATTCTAAAAGGCAATATCAAAAGTTGGTTATACACAAGAAGGAAAATGTGACAAAATGCACTGTCTGAGGAAGATGGTAAGAAGATCTTTAAGTACTGGTCAAATACAGCCACTCAACTTATGGGTGATAAGAAAGATGTGGTGAGAAAGCAAAATGGAAAGAATGAATATGTCAGTCATGCAGTCCAGCAGCTTCGTCCTGAAGTAAAGGTGAAGCAGTGCAAACATGAGAGACTGAAGCCATTTTTCATTAAGCAGGCACGGGAGAGAGACAAAAAATCATCCCTTTGTAGAAAGTAGAAGTACAGATTGCATATATATACATCGACACATGCATGAAATTTCACAAGGGAGTACTCCAAGGGACTGCAAATGCCACAAGTAACAATTGCATACCTTCAAGACGGAATCAGAAGCTGTTGAAACGACTCTTTCCCCAAAGTGAGAGTAAAACCTATTTCATGGCATCAAGTGCATTGAAAGAGAATATGATTCATGTGGGACTGACACCTTTCAACTGCTGTCAGAAGAGACCTCCACTGGGGGATCTGTACACTGGTTGTTGCTACAGAAAGTACCTTCCAAGTGGCCAGGAAAGAAAGAAGATATTTCTAGTTCCAAAGAAAACACAACCAGCTGAGCTATTTAAATACTTCAAGCACATTGTCACGTACCCCCGTCTCCAGTTTATGGTTAGATGGCAGAAAGATCAACTAGAGCACCTTTCCCTTGGGCATGTGGTGTGCATACACGAGTATTCAGAGGACTACAGGTGCAGGAAATGGGATGAGATCCAAACAGAGTATTTTGATGTTGCCAAAGTCTCACAGCATGTTACCATCCTTCACTGCCATGCCATAGAAGCCATAGATGGGGTCACAATCACAGAAGAAGAGCCACAACTGATCAAGGAGCACCTGGTTGTAATATCTAATGATGCAGTCCAGGAAGTGTGCACAAGGTCTAACAGCTCATCCAAAACTACCTGGTGAATGACACTCAGGTTACAATACAGCAAGAATGCATGAGTTTACGGATGGTTGTGCAGCACAGTACAAGGTGTGAAATTGCATTGGTGACCTCTTTTGTTCACTGTTTGACTTTGGCCTCATCATTGAATGCAATTACTTTGAAACTTCTCATGCCAATGGGGAGCAGTATGCTGCAGGGTCACATGTGAAACAAAAAGTCAGCCAGACTGTCCTCTGCAGAACAGCCACCATCAACACTGCAAAAAGCATGCACGATTACTTAGTCACAAGCTTCTCCCAGCCTGCTACTTCAAGCTTCAAAGCAAGAACTAACGCTGTTTGGCTAAAGCACCAAAAATTACTTTATGTTCCTTGTGTGTGTGAGGGTGCAGTTGCCAGAGACAGACCTGATCAAAAATTCAAATAAATCAGGGGAATTTAAAAGCTTCATTGTGAGAAATCCTTAGCTGAGCAAGAGAAGCTCTGGACAGGAATATGTGCGAGCTGCCTTGTTGGAGATGATCATGAGGAAACGTGTACCAACAAAGCATGGCTGGATGTATGACTGGAAAGAGATCTCAGTCTCTGGCGATAGTTCAGTAGCAACAACCAGGCAAGCAACACAAACACCTATCCTTGATCATGACACTGCATCACACACTGCAGACCTTGCTGTAAAGGGAAGCACTGTTGCCATTGCTGCTGCTTTTGACCCAATGTATGACTTTTATCTATTGAAAGCCATGTCAGTGGGCGTTGAAGAGCTCGAGAGTACCTGCAGATGACTATCAGTGCACTGCTATTAGGGGTAAACATGTCCTGAAAGGAAATTGTTACCTCAGGGATGACATACATGACATTCATTATGTTTACACTTGATTTGAAACACCCTGCTGTTGTATATGCTGCCACTGTCCAACATATTTGCAGAGAACCATTTGCTAAGAAAAGAGGAAAAAAACTAATCTATTAACTTCCAATGGAAGAAAATGAAGAAATCATTGCCTTTCTTTGAACTATATGAACAATAAATCTGTAGCTTTTTATTCCTTTTTTATTTTTCATATTTTAGACTGATACTCTATTCTGCCATGCCCACAATGAATTTTGGGTAAAACAAAAATTTGCTATAATAGCCCTTTTCACAGTTGACTTCCTGAAAAGTAACCAAGCCTTTGTCTGCCATCGAGGCAAAGGTTGACTTGGCATTAATACAAACCCTCTATGCCTTTTACACACAAATCAGTGATATTATGCTAACCAGTTTCACATCTCTAACCATGCAAGGTCAAAGTTTGCCTCGGAGCCAGACAAAGGCTTGGTTACTTTTCTGATTTCAGGAACTGTGAAAAGGGCTATTGCCTAATTAATGTAACTAATCATTTATGTTTAATTGACTTGTATTATAGAACTAAAATGGCACCTACATGTAGCACTGCAATAAAAGTGTGGAATTTATGTTAGACAAAAGTAATTTTGACCTAGGTACTCACCTAACCAAAGGCGACCAATCAGTGAAATCCTGACACAATAAGACCCTACTTTTACAACAACTTCACAGAAACTGGCCACTTTACTAATGATTCTTTGACTAAAAGTTATTGGGAAACTATCTGAAAAAATCCTAACTATAAGAACCACTAACTTTACAGTACTAAGGAAATAGTTTAGAGCTACATTGTATTAAAAAGCTATCTGAAAAAATCCAAACTCTAAGAACAGCTTACATTATTTACTAAGCTTAAGGGAGTCATACACTATATAAAAGGGTGACATGGAGACCAGGGCATGGTTTCTCAAAACCTACATTGTAGATTAACACTAACCCAGGATTAAATCACCTAACCCAGGGTTACAATTTAACCCACGGTTAAATTCTGTTCCACAAACACCAATTAGCACTAACCCAGGGTTAAACAGTGGGTTAAAAATTTGACCCACCCAGCAAGGTGGATTAACTCTGTCAATAATCGGTCAATTTATCAAAGCAATTAAACACACTCAAACAGCCTTAAACACTGTTAAACTTATTACAAAAACATCCTGTAATAAACAAACTGAAAATAGGTCATTGATGTGACATTTATAACAGCATAAAGCATTTAAAAAGACAATTAAAACAAGTTTTATGATGGGATGCAGGTCGCATTTTGAGTGTTGATGATCAAAAACTTTTGAAGATTGAGAAGACCTCTTTTCATTTAAAATTTCTCTCATTTCCCTTGAATTTCATCTCTTAGAAGTTCCAGAGAGCAAGAGCGAAAATGGTTTAAATAAAATTGGCAGAAGTTGGAAAACTGGAAGGCAAAATGTTGGTTAAAGAGCAGAAATCACAACTATTTGCCTGAAGAGACTTAATTGTTCAACGACTTCCACAAGTTCATGATTATGTCATGCATGTCACATCATTTCAAGAGCGAATGAGACTGCAGGAACACGTGCCAAGCCTGGGTTAGTTAATCAGTTTGCTAATCAAGGTTTGAAGAACATTTTTTAAACCACTGACTAACTACATTGTAACCCTTGGTTTAATAGGAAATTTAACCCAGGGTTAGGCCTAATCCAGGATTAAGTTAATCAAGGTTTTGAGGAACTGGGCCCAGGGAAATTTAAAAACTTATAAATTAAGGCTAACATGAAATAAAATAGAAATGCTGAGATAAGCAATAATCATACCAGTTCAAGCAAAGCACACATCCAGACACACATCCAGAGAGTTCTCTGACCATCCAAGGAGGTCACTTGAAGAACAACATCAAGACCAGCAGGATTCCCGGAGAGAGGCTATACCTCATCAACGGTGTTTGACAAACCAAAACTTAACCAACAAACACTGGCACAGCAATGTGACTGCAAATTGGGTTCTTACATGTAAGACTGACTGACTGAGAAAACCAGGCAAAACTAAAAAATCTCAGAACGAGGGAGTTGGCAGATCTCCACCATATTTCTGTTGGTAGTCACCCTTGCCTAACTAGTAACCATGGTGACATTCATTTCTTAATTGCCTTAATTACTTTCAGATTAGACCACCTTCCCTGAAATACCCAATTTGGAGAGGTTGAGGTCATAGATTTTGGGCAAATTTTATCAACTAATAACACAATTTATTCACGCAATGGGAACAAGATTTTAATCAAACAAAATATAGCTATTGTTTATTAAGTGTACAGAAGAACAAGTGGTAATATTACTTCTCTGACAATCTGCATGCAAATAAAGACAGCATGTTCTGTGATTTTTCCACATAGGGCAAAACTATGTACACTGTTTGAAGGACCTGTTTCTCAAAAGTCTGGGAAAATATATATGGGGGATTATTTGTCAGTATCTAACCTTACATGGAATTTAGTATGATTGAAATTGGGCCAGCAATTTTTAACACTTTAATTAATGGTTTACTGTTTGTGGGCCATATTCCAATAATCTATTTTTTTAGCTGTTCCTCAAATTATCAGCAGATTCTTCCTTCAAAATGTATCCGTTGCTGCAAATTTTCTGTAGGGAGCACACCTGAGTGTGTGGACTGTCTTGCACAGCAGTTTTCCATCATGTCTTTCTATTTTATTCAAATTGTGATCACCAACTGATATAACTAAAGGCAATGTTACGCAAAGTCACATCAGTGACACGACTAGAAAACTACAGACAGTGCACAGTGGCTAAGAAATAATTATTTTCTGAACCAGTTATTAAACTACCGTATGTTGAACTCAAAGAATGGTCTGTTTCCATTTGGTTTTTGCCTGCAATTGAGATTTTTACAGTTATTTTTAGATAATTATGGATTTTAAGTTCACATATTGCCATCGAAAGAACCTTTCAAACATGTGTTTTTGAGCGACTTACAAGCTAGGCCTGTCGTTTGACCACTGGAATCCTGCTGCAAATTTTTTACTTATTTTTTTTATCCTGCAGGAAGTTACGTGACTGTATATAATCCTCAGCCAATCCAAAGATTGCACAGATAGATGAACTGTTGGAAATTTTCAACTACCTAGTGCCAATGATGAACTGGGAAGAGTGGAGCATTTTCTCCTCAAGTTTGGTAAAACTGACAAGGTACGACAAAAGGAAAGGCTCTGAGATGCAGAAGATCAACTTTAGAATTTACAGTATATGGTATTCATGCAGTAGTAAGTGCTAGTTATTTTGCATCTAGTAACTAGCAAATGAATGCAAGTTTAATCATTGGCCATCTGAGTGGTTTACCAACCAAACACGAGCCGCTTGGAAAAAACTTTGCAGATTGGTCAAAACTTACAGCCAATCACAAATCCTGTAAGATGCAAATTTGCTTTACATGTACATGTAAGTGTCAAGCTAGTGCGTTTTCAGTCTGAACTTACTGGCTTTTGCATTACTTTGTTGATTCTAAATCAAAAGCTTAAGCAAATTTTCATAATTTGATGGTGCTACATCACTTAGTTTATGCATTTTCAAGAACCTCTAATGACTTTCAAGGACTTTCCAGGCCTGGAATTTTTATTTTGAAATTCAAGGACTCTCCAGGATTTTCAAGGACCATATAGGAACCCTGAATATAACCAATACACAAGGATATTACCAATTTGATAGCTCTGGTGATTTGCCCCTGACTCACACTTCCAAGAAAAAAAATAGTACTATAATTTTTCCCAGTCCACCGATGGCACTATCTTGCTAGGTTACTAAGCTTGTTTACAAGTTGGCAAGTTGTGTTTACTAAGGCCAGACCAATTTAATTTCCTGTTTGCATAATTTGCATGCAGATTATCAGGGAAGTAATATTACCACTTGTTCTTCTGTGCATTTAATAAACAATAGCTTTACTTTGTTTGATTAAAATCTTGTTCCCATTTCTTGAATAAATAGAATGTTATTAGTCGACAAAGTTTGCCCAAAATAAATAACCTCAACCTCTCAAAATTAGGTTTTTCAGGGGGTGGTCTAATCTGAAAGTAATTAAAACAATTAAGAATTGAATGTCACCATGATTACTAGCTAGTCAAGGGTGACTACCAACTGGAATATGGTGGAGATTGGCTGAACCCCATGTTCTGACCTCTGCCTGGTTTTCTCAGTCAACGACTCTTAAGTTATAATCAACAACCTTTCTGTATGAGAAACAAGATTTTCAATGTGAAACTAATAAATGAATTGGCTTTTTTTCAAATGCAAAATTTTACTAGATCCAGTTTCTCATGGGGGCTAAATGTGATGTTTATGTTGAATAAATGAGTCCAAATTTGACTAACAACTTTTGTCCCCCACAAGGCAAAGGATCTGACAAAATTTTACATTAGCACACCCCCTTCCCTGTATTATCATATTCATATTATCAGGCTGAAAATGAAACAGCTGCTGGTAAGTTGAAACAGTTTAGTTAAGTTTTCTTATTTCTAAAACCTTGCAGCAATTTCTGAAAGACAGTCTCAATATAAGCAAAATCCTTTCAAATACATGTGTAACATGACTTACAGAAGACAAATGGTCATTACAATGTCTATGACAGCAGTATTTATATCTGGCTTTTTGATGTAAATAAATGACACTCTTGGTTGACAGTAAATATGTTAGCCCAGTTTCCATAAAATTGCTGGGATCACAAGTATCGCTGACAAATGAGTTCAGCGATCCTGGCGGCAGGTACAAAACCTGGATCAGATCAGATTAATAAAACCCAGATTGGATCAGTAAAACCAGGATCGAATCGACAAAACCAGGATCAGAAAAAAATCATCTGTTTGCTTCACACTTCAGGTTGATCTAAGTTTACCTAAACAGGAAGTGATGTCAAATTTTACCAGAAATGAACCTGTCTGGTTAGTTTTCCAATGATAAAGTTTAATCATTCTTAGGCGTACAAAGTTAAACTACACCTGTAAAATATTTTTTAATTTGCTGTAACCTATCGAAAATGAACAGGAGCACACTGTCAGAGAACTCCCACCAAGGTTTAGCGATTTTTAGGTCACTATTAGCTGATAATGAAATATGTCAGATGATGAAGTTTTGGAGATGAGATAATTTTGATTTTATTAGCATTTTCTTTCAGACTGATAAGGCAGGTTGTTAAAGAACAGTGTAGTAAAACAATGCTTTTCTTCTACAAATCGAGAAAGTGATGTACAGATGAAATCGACATGCAGTCAGTAATTTTGTCGATTGTGTGTATTTATTCAGTGATTTGGTGAAACAGCAGCTATACTTGATGGCCCTGAATGATCTGATCCAGGTTTGATCCAGGTTTTATTGATTTGATCCGGGTTTTATTGATCCAATCCAATCCTGGTTGGATATATACATGATATGCCCCACCATGGTTCGTACAACCCGAGACTAACAAAAATCAAGTACTTTTCAAAGGACAAAAAAAATTCTCAAGGACCAGGTTTTATTCAGTAAATGTGACTGTCCATGTGAAAACCTGTATAAACGCACTTCAAACACAATTAATGACAAAAGAAAAAACGCACCTGCGTATATGTAGCCTGCGTTAGAAACTATATAGATAAGGCGATAGTTTGCTTTGTTCTTTGCTCTGTAAAGCCTTGGATATTAGTTTCACCTTCTCGCACGTGGTTAAGAATAAGATCGCTCCATAGTCTCGTAGAATCCTGAAAAGTCAAAACCGAACAAAATATATCAAACTTTAAAACATGC
>JAOWAY010425135.1:0-14057 GCA_028565895.1 Goniobranchus geometricus | reverse complement strand
CCACCCCCCACCCCACCCCTCACCAGGCAAAACGCAAGGAACGGATTGTAGGGGTTTTGCTTTTGAAAGCGCCAAGTAGGCCCAGGCCCAGTACTCCTTCAAAAATGCTCGCACTGTCACACAGAGAACGCAGGACAGTGACATGTCTACGCCAAGCATTTCATCGAAAAGGGCGATCTTGATCTGGGCTTTGTTACGCATAATTCATAATAATAATTTGTATGGTCCCACTCTATACCTATTCGAACTGGGCATGACTTGAACACGGCAGCATTCGAAAGATCGAGATGAACGTACTTCGGATTGGAGGGAGAGGAATAGGCCTATTTTTCAACGGCGAAGAAAATACCGTAGCAGTATGTGTGTAGTAGGCCTACGTTTGTTTGTCTGTTCCTTGATCACTGCTCGACCACTGTCATAAAAACATCTTGCTAAAAAAGAGTAGGAGAGAGGGAGTAGAGAAAAATGCAAAACGATGTGTACGGGGATAGTATATATGCCCGTTGTTTGAAATTACACACGTCCTTCCCTCCTCTTTAAAGAGGGAAATGAAAGCCACGCACACACACATACATGCGCGCACACACAAAAGAAAACCGAAGCAATACAAATCACAACTTAGTAATAAATTATTGGGAACAGCCCACTACATCTCCACTTTTTAAACAGTACGCCGTTCACATAAGGAATCTTAGTCTTAAAATTGGGTACTCAGTCTGGATCTAAAGTCATCATCATCAAGTACCAAGTCTGAGACCGTGACCATGACACGCCATTCACTTCTCTGTTCAGACAATCTCATGAAGTTCATGCTATTATTTTTCTGCTTTTCGTTTGTCATCAAGAGATTTAAGCTCTCCAAATATGTCACTCTCAACCTAAGTACGCCCTACAAATTTTCAATGTCAGACCCAATAAATAAATGAATATTGCTGATACTTTTCTTTTTCATTGATTAGTGTGATTTATTCAAAAGAAACGAAACAATATGAACGTCCCCTTCACACTTTCATAATGAGGCTTAGATCGAATAGAACATTTTACGATTCGAAAGAATAGTGACACGAATAGTGCTCTTATTCGAATATTCGACTTTTTTCGAATAGTGATGTAAAGACATAAAAACAAACAAAACAACATCAACAACAACAACAACAACAACAACAACAACAACAACGTCCTAGTAGAGACGTAAATGGCATCCAACTACAAGCATTTTGAGCAGTAATATCTTGCAGTCGTAAGTTCCAGCGTTCGATTCTCGGTGACGGTTTGTACTTTGTTCAATATCCAGACTAGCGGCTGGTGATCTCTGATTAAGATAAACTCATTTCCACTCGGATATATGAAAATGTTCACAGGCCCAAACTATGGCTAGTGCTTCCTTCTCTGTTTGACTGTATCGCTTTTTGACATCTGTTTGTTAGGGATTTCCTGGCAAACTGGGTGGTTTTCATTTCTCCATTCTTGTCCTTTTGGCTTAGAATTCCAGCAAGACCAACTGGACTGGCATCAACAGTAAGAACTGTTTCCCTTTCAGGATCAAAATATGAGAGGGCGTTTGCATTGCTTAGCGCATCTCTCACCTTGTTAAATGCATCATCTTCTCTCTTTGTCCAAATCCACGTGGCATTTTTCTTAGTCAGTTCTGTAATAGGAGCTGTTAGAGTTGCATAATTAGGAATGAATCTGGAACAGTAATTGAGCATTCCCAATAGGTTTCGAACTTCAAATTGATCCGTTGGTGCTGCCAGGGTTGAAATAGATTCAATTTTATCTTGAGCAGGACTGATTCCATCAGCAGAAAATTTGTGTCCAAAGAAATCAATTTTAAACTTTTGGAATTCACACTTTTCTTTGTTTAGGGTTCGATTTGCATGTTCTTATTATGTGCGATTTGAGTTCTTTGTTTAGATCAGCAAATTCACATGTGCCTCCAAGTTTCCGTAGTCTAATGTGGTATTGATCTAATAAACATTACAATGGCTTCCATGTGAATCCAACACAAAAAGTTGAGGTCTTTGTGATCCACAATGTTTAAGGAACATCTCCTGGAACCATTCCACCCCGATGACATTATTCATCCAAGCGTTCTGTGGAATAGTCTAGAATGTTCCTTCTGGTGCATCCATGGTGGCAAATGACTGGATGGACCGTAAGGGCTTTCCTTTGGCGACACACAAAGGGGGCATAGCTGAACCTTCAGCGTTGACGTATACCATTAAAATTATGCTTTCTCTGGAGTTGGATGTTCTGGCGAGCAATTCTTTTGACCCCTTTTGTGCAATTACTTTTGATGGATTGGGGCTGAATTACAATACATCCCCATCTCATCTGCGTTCCACAGATGACCTCCGGTTTGTCCTGCAGATTCAGTGCTGTTATTGTGGCTTCCAGATCGTCAAAGTATTTACTCACCACCTGTTCGTTCATCCCTCGCATCCTATTGGACGAGCAGCCTTCAGGGGATCTGATAACAAGGTCTGGTCTCCTGGACTTTAGAGACCTCCAGTAATCATCTCCGAGCATTCCGTCTTTGTTCAAATTTAGCTTTTTCACAAGGAGGCACACCTTTAAGAGAAATTGTCTTTTCGTCAGGGGGAAGCCAGCTTTGTATCAAAAAATGTAAACTTTGGAACAAAACGTGTATACCACAGGGTATCAAACAAGAAACAATTCAAAACGCAACATACACAATAGTGTTTAGACAACAATTAAACAGGCCTGTAACTGGCCCCTGAAAAAATTGCCTGAAAATCCGCACGGCATGTTCGGATAGGGGATTCAGGGGGACAACGTCCCCCTGAAGCTGAAGCTTTTTCAATCAGACATAAGCCAAGAACCCCATTTCCCAGAATATTTTCTTAGAATTTTACCAATTCTTTAGGCTGTGAAACAAAATGAAAAAGTCTACTAACAACAAAAATATAGGTCAGGAAATACAAGAAAAGGTTCATTTTATAGCTGTGAAGAACAGGGACTAATAAAACCATAAGAAGATAATTATTAACATCTTAAAACATACAACACTCACCATGAAGTTGGCTTTAGAGTTGCTATAAGGAAGGTGTGGAGGTGAAGAAGCACAGTTGGTGTGCTTTACCTGGCCCTCTTAGGGCCATGGGAGGATGACTGAGTGGAAGTGCCCTTCCTCTTTCTCCCTTGAATTTGAGTGGACTGCACTGATGGTGGAGGAGGATTCAATAAGGCCTTGTCTTTCTCCTCTTGGGCTGCTTTCCTCTTCAATTTCTCTGACTTGAATTTTGCACATGATGTCTGCATATGCAAAGCCAGACCATGGTCTACAGGGGACTGAATGGGATCTGGTCTCTTAAACAATTTGCAGGTGGTGGTATTAAGGCTGAGGAGCTTATATTTGGTGGCAAGGATGGCCTCATAGTGAGGAATGGTGAGGCAGGAAGATGATTTGGTGATAATATTGTTCATGAGACTGAAAGATGCTTCCACTTTGGGACCAGTGAAGACAGACAAGCAAGCTGTGACAATCCTCTGAACAGAAGGGTACTTTTCCAGCTTAAAAACATGAGCCCACCATTGGTCCAAATCCATCTCCTTGCCAGTGGGAATATTGCAATTTGACTGCATTGCCATAATTTCAGAGCTGAAAGATTCTGAGTTAATGGTAGGGAAATATGCAGGAAGAGATCTGAGGGCAATTGCAGTGTCTGTTTGGCCAAATGCAAGGGGATCCAAAAATGAAAATAGCCTTATGACTGAGTTGTTAAATGGCAGTTTTCCCTGCATATATTGTGCCGTGCTTATGTATGTTTTCAACAGCCTCACTCTCATATTTTGAGCATCATTTACAGATATTGATTTTAATAGTGACTCTGCTTTTCCACAGTCAATGTGTTTTGGTGGAATCAACAAAGTTTGATCATCCAAATTCAGAGACGATAGATTTTTGGCTGACTCCCTGATGTACTCTGCTCTGACAAAAAGCCTAAGGAAATCTGTAAAAACACCCACCATGTTATCATGAAGCTTGTGAATTTGAGGGGTACTCTGTTGAAACATCAAAATAAACTTTTGAAACATGGGGAGAACGGAAAGGACACAATTCAGCATAAAATCAATCTCTCCCCTGACGTCAAAGAGTTTCCGTGCAATCCTCCTCTTGCGTTGCTTTCCCAACTGAGTCAGGTTTTTTCCTCTGAGGCGTCGAAGAATCTCAAAAATTGATTGTCTGACAGCCTGAGTAATGGCACTGCTTGAAAAGATCAGCTGAATTTGCTCCTTGTATAGATCTTTGTCATCCTGAGGAAGCCACGCAAAATACAAAACTGTCAAACCTTCCTTGATGCTGTCAAGAGTTTTGCACGAATCAAGCATAGACAGCCATCTGATGCCAATCCTTTCTTTGGGGAGAATCTCAGGTTTCCGGAGGAGTTTACAGATATTTAAAAAGTCTTCCCGTATATCTGGAGACCACATGAAATCTCTATAGATATCATCCAACAGGTGGGCAAGGCTGTTTTCAGGATCTAGACTCGTACAGAAGCTCCTGGAAATATTGTGCATGTGATGACATACATCCCCGTCTATGTCAATCACATGGGGATAATCATCCCTCAGTCTTCTCTGAAATCCAGACTCTGCGCCCCGCATGTAAGCAGCAGAGTCGGTCAGCGTGGAGACAAGATTGGACATAGGAATATTGTCCTCCTGAAGCTTGTTTATGACTGAATCAAAAACTGTTTTAGCATTCACAACAACTAGCTCTAAAGCACAATAAAGATGAGTCACACTTTTCTCAAGGTTGGCATCGAAAAAGCAAACAAACACATTGAGGATTCTCTTTTTATTGTGCTTACTTGTAGATTCATCCAAGTTAATTGAAAAAGGCACTTGCTTCAACATTTTAATCAACTCCACCCGTTGCATTTCATGCAGGCCATACTTGAGTTTGTAGGTAAGAGTTTGTCTTTCCATTCGCAGTGCCTGTAGTGCTTTTGGGTCAAGAGCCAGTGTCTGGGCCAGTTCAATGAGGTGAGGCGCCATTGACAGGGGAAGAGAGTGCTCAGCTATAAATGAACATAACATAGCTTCACGGTGGGAAACACGGTCTTTAAAACTGAGATTTTTTACAACAGGGGCAGGTGCAGATGCAGGTTGGGACGACGATGGGGTACGAGGAGCAAAAGAAAAGATGGGGAATGTTTTTTGGGTTTTATAAGCAGCAGGAAGCGTCTGATTGGTGGCATGACAATTTCGAAGTTTTTTGTGATGGGCACTATCAGCATGGCGCTTGATGGCTGACTTCCCTTTACCACTATAATCCACCTTACACTTGCAATGTCCACAATAAGCAAGACCAGGAAGATTTAATTTCCTAATGTATGAGGAAAGTAGGTCTCCATTAACATCCTCCTCCTCCAACCACTTCCAATTAAACCTGTTCCTCACGTTTTTCTCCAAGGACCTAATGTCTGAATGAGGAGAAACAAATTCCTCTGCCATATTTGTAAAATTCTAGATCTATCTAGATCTGGATCCTGTAAATCTAATTAATAGGCCTACCTGGTGTTATAATTCTAGAAAAAAAAAAGGATAAAAACCAAGGACAGAGATCAGTAAACTTGAGGTGAAAGCTCTAATCAAATCTATGTTGCAACACGTGAAGGCTGTGTTCAGGTGTGTTGATATCAAGATGGCTGACAGGTGCCCGGAAGAGGAAAAAAACATGAAGTGTTTCCGTACATTTTTTTTTTACCATGTCGCATTTTTCATCCATGACCATCGAAGATTTTTTTTTTTTTTTTTTTTAATTTTTTTTCTTTTTTTTTCTGGCGGAGCAAAATTGCCGGAAATGCCGGCAATGCCGGCAAATTTACAGGCCTGATTAAAGACAGGCCAAGGATTGCTTTGACAGGCTTGCTTCCTCTCAATGCGGCTTGCTTGCAATGTCTGTGAGACGGGGAGGGCACGGTGAGCCCCAAAGACACTCACTTTGCAAGCAGACGCTTGGGAGTAATCATCTGATTGATTGACACACTTCGCGCTCTTACCAAACGTGTCTAGTCATACGTCACAGGTGAGTCCATTTAATAAGGAACAATATTCTTAGTCAGCTAGCTATTGTGCCTGAGCGAATTTCCCCAGTGAGCGAAATGGTACCATGCTACCCCTAGTGTGATCAGTTTTCCTTGTGTGTGTGTGCAGGGTATGTATGGATGGGTTCCCGCCACTTGGGTCTTTGTTACACATCATGTACTGACTGTTGTATGTAAGCCAAGGCCATTGCCATGCCTAGGCTGATTGGCTCACAGCCAAGCAAGCCTCTCGACTCTCATCACCTCGCCGCTCTCAAACTAAGTCAGGCCACAATCATATCATTGGGGTGTGTTTGGATTGGTTCCCGCCACTTGCTTGGCTCTTTGTTACACCTCTTTGGTTACACTGTACATGATATAACTAGGCCAAGGCCATTGCCATGCCTAGGCTGATTGACCCACAGCCAAGCTAGCCTGTCGATTCTCATCACCTCGCCGCTCTCAAACTCAAACGTCAGGCCAGTCTACTTGTATGCAACATGCTTAGTGAACACACACACACACACACACAGACACGCACAACGTCCAGTGCCACACAACTAACACAAACACACATTCACTCCACGTCAGTCATCAACTCACATAGCCTAGGGCCTGGGGTGTTGAGTGGATACAAGTAGGCCTACATGTAATAGGATTGGGATGCTTGAAGATAGACTTCTAGAACACGATATTTATAACATTTTGCTGGGCGGTTCAATAGTATAAGATCGACTTATAAGTGACTTGATGTCGGCTTAAGCACTTTTTTTGGTCGTTTGGGGTCGGAGCACAACAAAATAATCGACTTAGCTGAAAATCAACTTAAACATCATAAACGTAGTCCACTGTATTTAGTTTCAACTCCATTGGAATGTTCTTCTCTTTCCAGATGTTGTTTAGGGTTATCTTCTTTCTTTTTGCCACACTCATTCTTGTCATCACATCTTCATACAAGATCCATCATTTGCTTTTATAGGCCCAAGATATTAGAAATCTCGGACTTGGTTCAGTTGGATATTTTCAATGTTTATTTCTGTGTCAGGTCTTACGTGTCCTATATTCATCACTCTGGTCATTTTTGCGTTGGATTTGAGGCCGTGTGTGAATAATTTATATAAACACTTGATAATGTTGTCTGCCAGATCAATCCTGATATCAATACATTTGGATAAAAAGGCCCATTTGGAATTTAAAATGCAAAATACACACTCTACGACTTTCAGAGCAAACTAGATGGTATTGACAGTCTGTGAATAAACTGCCTCATGTTACAGTGTTCTCTATGTGTGGGGCAAGCAGACAATTTCCAAAGCTGAAGCGGTTGACAGTGCCCTTGTTAAAAGTACGATATCGAGCGCCTTCTCTATGTGGTGGCCATTATACAAGGTGTTTACTACATTAATCAGTCAGATGAAGAAGAATGGAATATAAAAGTTTATTATAGTATTTGCAGAATAAGAACTAGATCTAGATATGAAAATGCAAAATTAAGTCTACAATTTAAGAATCTTGTGTCAAAAGCATCACTCTGAGACTGATGAAACATGACTGAAGAATATAATCGAAGAATTTAGCGTTAGTCTTGACCTCAAAAGCATGGGGGTGAAGGGTTTCAAATCGGCATGCATGATGTCACCACTCTGCACTCCAGTTCTATTATTATAATCTTTGAATATAATACTGTTACATGTAATTATCAAATTCACATGTGTAGAATAGTGAATTGGAAACTTGCAATGAAACTGCATCTTGTTTGTTTTTAATATGTTGGATAGATTTCTTTAGCGGTTGTATGCACTGGTACATTATCACTAATGTCCAATTAAAAAATTCTGTTGGATTTTTTTTTGTGTGTGTGTTAACATATGTACGGTAACCAATGGTTTGTTTACTGCAAAATAAAAAGGTAGTAAATGTCACATTTTTGTCTTTATGTTGCACATTCCTTTTGTCTATGAGTATTTGTATGTATCCTCAGAGGCTCCCATCCCCATACCCATTAAGAGGAATCAAAGGACTGCTAAAGAGGAATTTTAAGCAAAAACGAAGAATCAACATACCATTCTATGATGCACCACCAGATTTAAAAGTAAAATCACATTCACACAATGAGTACCTTGCATGAAAAGCTAGATTCTAGATCTATATCTATCTTGCTTTGGAGGAACGATCAAATTCCAAATTTGATTAATTCCAGTCTGACATCGGTCTCTGAATTTTTCATCGACACATTGTCTCTTATGGGGAGGAATTATGACTGAAGTTCACGAAACAAAAATATGTAACTTTCAACACTATAAGAATTGAAAGAAATCAAAATGAAAACTATCCTATTCAAATTATGCAAATCACAGTCAATGATTCGTTCGATCAACAATGAAATTGATTCACAAACGAGGCTACTCCAGAATGAGAAAGCCAGCCTGATTTTAAAGAAGAGAACAATGACCTGGAAAATTGTTTAGCTTCAATACTAAAAGGTCACAAGAAGTACCAAGTGTCAACGTAGAATTAGACAAGTGACCTTCAAGACCTTACAAGAGGAAGACAAAATGGCCAATGACGCATCAGTTTTGGTGATTGTATGACAAGGTTAAAATTCAAAATATCGACCATGAGAGCAGGATGAGTTTCACGTAATGATTTCACAAAAAGTGGAAGGGTAGGAGGAGCCTCTGAATCAAGGATGGGTGGATTGACAAATAATGGACATTGTATAAATGGCACAGACATGTTGTATGACATTGTATAAATGGCACAGACATGTTGTATGACATTGTATAAATGGCACAGACATGTTGTGTGACATTGTACAAATGGCACAGAAATGTTGTATGACATTGTATAAATGGCACAGACATGTTGTATGATACTTTTAGCTGTATTAATTACCAGTATTAATTATTATCTGTGCGAAACATTCAATCACTCTGTCATCCATTAAAAATATGGAAACAGTGATGAGTTTTGGTTAATGATGGATGGAAGGGTGATTTATTTCTGGTCCATACACGGTTATTTTACATGAAGAGAATTGCTATTTCTGAGATGTTTTAAAATCACAGTCTAGATTGACTGGATCACTCCCTAGAGACAATAAAGATATGTGTAGGAGGAAACAACAGGCAAATGTAGCAATTCTTAAATTAAACTCATTTTGGCTCAGAAAAGATCACATTAAGCAACACATCAGAATCAAACTATACAGAAAAATCATAAAATCAGTCCTCCTATACAACTGTGAGACATGGGCGCTTACAAAACTTAGATGAGCAGAAACTTAACACCTACCACTGAAGACAACTCCGTACAAGTTTAAACATCAGACATCCAACAAAGATAAAAAACAAGTCCCTATACAAGAAAACCAAAGAAGTCGCGTTATCGCTCATGATTTTAGAGAGAAGGTGGAAATTGTTTGGACACATTTTGAGGCAAGATCTGAAAACCCCCAGGAAACCAAGCAATGCTAACATACTTTCACCAAGAAGAACCAAAAAGCATAGGCAGACAAAAAACATCAATCGTAACAACATTAAGACTTGACCTCAATGGATTACCAGATTGTATGGCACTCCAATTAAAATCAATCTCCGACCTTGAAAAGTTGCAACACATGGCAGAAAATCGGACTGAAAGTATATGTGTTACCAAACTAATGTACGAAGCAGCCTAGGTGGAACAGTCGGATGCTATTCAACGCAAGGGCAAGAAGTCAAGTAAGTCAAGATTGACTGTCATGATTCTATTGGTAAACCCATCTGCATTGAAAAAATAAGATCATGAGACAATGAGATTGAAAAAAGAGCAGTGGAAATCTGACTAAACAAGGAAAGTGGGACCAGAGCAATATACATGTTATTCCGTTTATATCAGATTCCTGTTCCATCATATAACTTTAGGCTTTCACTATTATATTCTAAGTCAGGCAAAACAGGCACTTCCATGTAAAGTACAAAAAATGTGGAAGAAGTGTTAGCAGTCTTCGGCTTCCTTTTCTTTCAGCTAATCCCCATTTCGGGCTGCCACATACTTTGTATGCACGCCTTTCATTAGATGACAATTATCATTGGTCACCTATGTATTACTATGATCATCTCACTCTTCTTCAGCTGCCAAATTCAGCATGAATTCCATTAGCAAAAGTTATTTCACATGAGAAGTGGGAAAAATGGCTAGACTGTCTCCACTATTACTTGGGTTCCTTTTCATCATCATTACTGTTTATCTGCTCAAGTCTCTCACTGTCATCTTGTGTCTGGGGAAAGAAAATTGGTTTGTATGATTTACTGCACAGAACTATTATGCAACTTATAAGAAACATCGCTCACCCTATTTTGAAGAGAATGATACATTCTAAGACTTCAAATAGATGACAAACTTAAAACCATAATCAAGCTACCATAACCTGAAGACAAGGCCTTAGGAAATTGAAAGGTCAAGTGGCAAAGAGGGTTATTCTGACATAGGGTCTTCTTTAAATTTGGTGTTCTAAAGAGTCAATGGCCATCAACTTTTCTACACCTGTCAATCTCACATGCTAGACAGGACAGGGTTGCTTTTTTGTTTTGTTCTAAGGAACTATGAAACAGGATGGAGACTGCAAATTGTAAATTCCGAATTAGAATGAGGATACAAGCAGGATGGAAAAGCAGGGAAAAGGTCACAAGAGTACTTTGTGTTACAAAAACATTCCCAAGGCAGTCAAAGGAATGCTGTAACAGACAGCTGATAGGCCAGCTATGATATATTGTCTGGAAACAATGCCATTGACACAGAAGCTGGAAAGAGATTTGGAGGTAAAAGGGATAAGAATATTACGCTGAACCCTCAAACCAACGGAGAAAGTAAAAAAAAAGTATGAGAAAATCTGGATGAAAACATCAGAGGAACCTCTTTCATCAAGATCTGTGACCACAGATTGAAGTAGTGTGGGCATATAATGGGGGAACTGGATCTAGATGAGGATGATGCAATGGAACAGGATGCCTTGAGAAATAGTATTTCAAAGTACTTAGCAACTCTGCAAATAATTGTAACTTTTGGAAGAAGAAGAAGAAGATAATACAAATTAACACTCTCATTATACAATGTTCAAAAATTCATAAATCAAAAACTACCTATAGTAGTTCATCAACCATTCTCTTAAAAATGAACCATAAGAGGTGGACTTTGGGATTTGGTTGATATGGTATATAGACTTGCTGAAAACCAAATTACTGTGAATTAGTTCACATCTAAGACAGCTGCCATCTCCAAGGCAATGAACCCAACATTTTGGAAGATATCATAAGATTTTTTCCTGTGCCATAACAATTATGACACTGATTAATAAAATACAAGTCCTTTGACCAAGAGCTGAAAGAACCGTTTCGGCTGAGACACTAACTTTAAAACTACTGTTATGCATTGCTGTCTTTAAAGTCATTTATCTCAGTTCTGAACTTCTCTGGCGCACCATAAGCTTCCACAACCATCATAAATAAACAATGAAACTTTGCTTAACAGTCGTGTGAAAAGAACTAAAAGGAAGAAGGTATATTTTTTACCTTTTATTATATTTAAATTATTAAATGCAAAACATTTTGCCAATGGTCGCAAAATTACAATTATTACGGGACTGAATTCAAATAAAAACACAAACACTCTAATTGAAATTATTTCTATTCATGCAATGATATAAATTTTGCAAAGAAAGGAGAATTTTTAAAATTCAAGTAGTGAATTCTGAGATTCTGGGATTATAAAAAGGTTAAGCAATAGTTAAAGAAGACGATGATCACAATGAAAACTATGGTGCAAATATGAAATTCAACATTCTTGTAAAAAAATAATGCGCATAGTCTTACAAATCATAACATATGAAGTCATAAAAACCCTTTTCAAACTTCATAGGGAAAATGTATCATTTATCCTCAAAATGAAAAACACATGCACACATTTGATACAACATTTAAATGAGAATGATAAGTAAATGTTGATCGATTTGCTCTGATAATATTACAGTCTCTCTCCCTTGCATGCATTGTCCATGCATACTGCAGCCATACAATAAAGATAAGGAAATAATTTATCATGTACTATTGGGACTTCCAAGCCATTTGCAATTCGATCCCTTCTTTCATTTTTTAAAGTTTATTTTTAGAGTTGTGACGGCTAATGGACCATTCTCAGTAGTATTACTGCTCAAATATATGCCTCCAATAAGGGAGGTTTTTGTCTTTGTAGTTCAATAATATGGTACAGTACTGGCGCCTCTAAGGACACTGTCTGCCGTGTTACACGGTTTTTCCAGACAACAAAATTTTTTCTACATAAATTATTCCCTTAGTCACACGCCCCAGTTCGGCTTACAACACGACTTTAAACAGAAACTTTTCTTTCTAATTTGACAAAGTTGATTTCATTTTCTCAGAGACCTCCCACTTAATGTATTACGATATCTGTTTTCTGATTAAACAATCAGTCCAGCTTATATTAGGTATTAATAAAGATGTGCATGTATTTGCCAGATGCATAGGTGTCTTCCTGTCCACGTGGACAAAGCAAACAAGGATCACTGTACAGCTGGGTCTGTTGTTAACAAAAGACATGGCTCTATCCACCACAGACCAGACAAACAGAAAGGCGCCTTTCTTTCCACCTGGACAAAAGAATGATCACTGTCCAGCTGGGCAGGCCATCAACAAATGACAGCGAGGCAACCTGTTGCAGAGATATGGCGACAGGGAAAACAATGAATTTGCACTGACATCATACATCCTAAGTCTTTTATAACTCAATGAATGTTAAGAAACATCTGAGTTATTAAATCAATGATGTGCATTTCACCAATGCGGGTACAGTGAGTTAGATTTTCTTTGATTGTGTTTGGTCAGTTTTGAGTGACTGGGCTTTGGCTGCCCCCCTTCACCCACAAGGCTACACATTATTTGTTTAGCAGGGGGAGATCTATAGCATGATTGGTAAGAAGTGAGTTCAATAGATTTCATCATGTGCTTATCCCTTTGTAGGCTTGCATTTTTTTGTTCATAAATGAGAGAGTGAAACTTTCAAGTAAACATAGGCCGTTTAGATTATGTCCCTTATAGTCTGTCTACATACAAAGTCCGTCGAACAGCACAATATTTCAATTTCCGTAAGGGCTTGTTCTTAGAGCACTAGATCTAATACTGAACCACAAAATTTATTAAATGCCTGCCAAAGTTGAGATCCTGTTAGAAGTGATATTCAAGACTCAAAAGAGAAAATGACTGCAATGACTTTGTGCCTGCCTTGAGCTCGTCCTCACATAAATGAGACTCACTCGATAGCTTGAACCCACAAATATCATGGGGGATCCACTAAAAGTTAACCATACCATAACATGAAATCCTGATGTCAAGGAAGTCTCTTGGGTGGGGATGATGTTATGGAACGATGAGCACATGAAAATGCCTGCAACATTGTAGACATAGAATCAACTTACTTTTGGGGGCTGATTTGGAAATTGTTGTAGAATATCACTGGGCACATCAATATCTTTTAACCTCTGGACAGCTTCTCCCTTTGAAGCCAGAATTTCTTCAATGTTCCTGAAAATGCAATGTTTATGCATATGTTATATAAGGTGTAATAATCTATCATATTTCTTTTCATCATAGTCCATCATTGCTTGTCTTCTATTCTATATCTGATCACTCATTTCATACCTTTCCACTTCTTGTTTTCTTTTGACTTATTTAGAAATAATTGTTTGTTTGTTTGTTTGTTTGAAAAATAAGCCAGGTAATCCCATAGGTATGATCTCAGGGCTGTCATCTAGTCAGTTTTTTCACTTATCAGTTGGATTTTATTTTCCCCTCTAGTGTTTAAAACAATCTATAATAATTATAATACAATAGGCAAAAATGAAAGTTCCTACACTTTGTCATAAAAGTGTGTATCTCTCTCTCTGTTAGCCAATCCTCTTGCAGGACGTTGCTTCCCGAACCTTGTTTCGAAACAGTGTTCTTTCTTTTG
>JAOWAY010425024.1:0-14059 GCA_028565895.1 Goniobranchus geometricus | reverse complement strand
TATTAAGAATAGAATAGGACCAAGCACAGACCCTTGTGGTACTCCACAATTTAGGTTGAAAGAATTGGATCTGAATTCATTTGTAGTATAAACCTGTTTTCTATTTCTTAAGTATGATTTTAAGTATGTGAGAACAATTCCAGATCTTCAAAAAGTCAGATCAAGTCATTTAATCAAAATTTTGTGATCAATCATATCAAAAGCTGCTTAAAGATCCAAAAGATTTAAAATAGAGATGGAGCCTTTATCAATGATGCACAGGAGATCATTCACAACACACACAAGAGCTGTTTCAGTACTGTGATTGGCCCTGTAGACTGATTGAATGACCTCTTATAAAGCATTGATTTCAAGGTATTTCATGATTTGTTTCAATACAATTTTCTCGAGAATTTTGGAAATGAATGATAGATTTGAATCAGGACGATAATTTTTTAAGGCCGTTGATATCAAGAATCCATCTTTTAAGAATTGGCTTAACAAGAGCAATATTGAAATCATTCGGTACAATTCCCATGATCAATGAAATGTTTACAATCTTACACATACACGGAAGGGTTTCATCAAGACACAAGTTCAAAATATTAGTAGGTAAAAAATCTGGTTGTGGGATTTGGAAGCAGATGGCTTAATGGCAGATTCCAATTGTTCAGAAGTGACATTTTCAAAACAGTCAATATGGCCACATAAAGGTTGACTTAAGATATCATGAGGAGGAGAACTAAATTCGTTTCTGATTCTTTCAATTATTTCTTTTAAAAATTGTCCAAATGAATCCAGCAACATTTCTTCAGGGAAAATAGTTGGTAACATGTCGTTCTTAATTTGTCCTAAGAGTTCATTAGAGATCTTAAAGAAGTTTCTGAAATTTTTTGCTTTCTTTAGCTTCTTAGCAAAGAAATCCCGATTTGCTTTTTCAATCAAATGTTTTACTTTAGTTTTATGCCGAATATAAGAATGCTTATCTTTGTTGGTGCGGCTTTTATTCAAGCGTCTTTCCCACACGTCTGTGTATTCTTTTGGTTTGTTTTATTTCATCATTGAACCAGGGTTCTTTCCGTGACTTTCTAGTCGATTAGGAGCGGGATGGTTGACAATTTCTTTCATTTTTATGTGAGAATAGTCTCAGGTGGTGTTGACTCTTCAAAGCCATAGCTGAGCACAGAAAAATCACTTTTCATCTCAAGATTAAGGTTTCTAAAATTTCTTGAAGTGATCGTTTTCAAAACGGGTTTATGTTTTCTGCAGTCAAGGTGAAGTTTGAGGACATTGTGCTCCGAAATCGTTCTGTCCATATTGAAGACTGGGAGTTTGATTGGGAATCAATTGGTGTTACGACCCAATCAAGGATATGTCCCTTATTGTATGTCAGTGACTTGACGTGAATTTCCATGAAATTACATTGATTTGTTTTATCTTTCTCCTCAGCTTGGTTCAATGGCTCAAGTATAGTCGGAAAGAGTATTGTGAGCTGTGCAAACACAGATTCTCCTTCACTCCCAGTAAGCCTTTGCAGTCTCAGTTCCACGTATCTATGTCCCACACCTAGACCTGAAATAGATGTTAAATCTTTGTTATGCTTATATATATATATTTATATACATAACCAGGTGCCTGGATATTTCCAGGTATAGATTTATGGTTGGTGGCCTGGTAACTCAGTTGGTAGAGAGGCTGACCGCCATGTAAGGTGGCCCGAGTTTGAACCCAGCCGGGCCGTAGATTTTTGTGGGGCCCCCTGTTCACCCAGCAGTATAAATGGGTGGCTATGTCTTTCAAGACTTGGTGGAAGTAAAGGCGGCGTAGAAAGCAATGGCAAACTACCACATTATGCCATATGCCTAGCATAATTAGGGCTCTACTTCTAATTGCCCCATACTCAGTCATGGGTACGGGACTAACTTTACTTTAGGTTTATGATTATTACATCCTCATTTGCGTGCTTCAAGCGATACACAATCGCATCAATATCCATTTCATTATCGTAATTATTATTTACAGCATCACTTTGATCAGAAAATTATGAATTTTTATCTTAGATAGCTATGAAACTATTAAGTTAATCAAATTTACTGGAAGTCTTTACTTATTTTAATAGTTTGTCTTCTGAAAAGTTTTAGGTGAATTATGATTCAATCAGCCAAATGCTCTGTTGCATATATGAAGTGTGAAGGAAAAAACTCTTTTCAATAAATTGAAACCAGTGCTTTTAAATCACATGGTCTTATTGACATTTATTGGTTTTTATTATGGTCTTTATACCATTATACTCTAAGCCTGTCTTACTGAAATCATAGACTTGGTTGCAACAATGTTTTATGAAGCATAGAAGGGATCATAAAGAAGAAAGATGGTCATTTTCTTTTTTCCTGAAGATAAAGGGTTATTTATATCATCAAGGTCAAAAATAATATACCCAATGAAATTATCAGAATCATTGAAATTTTCTTATGGATGAGGCTCCCTGCCTACAAGAGGGATGTACCTCTTTAATTGAGATAAAAAAGAGTAATGGTTAGAAAGACTCATTCAATCTGGATTCCTCAGAAAGTTATAAGATATTTTCTTTAACAGTTTACTGAAAACAATAATAATTGCTTAATCAATCCGCCTCTTTCAGTTTATTCACCAGACATGCCAAATCATCTGCCAATCAAAGATATAGTCAGTGGCTTGATTACGAGCATGGCACGTGCTGTGCGTTATTGGTTCCACTACACACTTGTGGCTTTTGCCTGGTTGGGAGTCGTCCCATTGACAGCCTGTAAGTTCAACTTCTTGTGTAAAGAATAATTTTATCCATGTTTTGAAAGTTATGCTTTCAAGTAATCATTTGAAAAACCTTAGAGAATTTTTAATTCTGTGGGATCTGAGAATGAATCAACGTGGTTCATAAAAGGTACATTAACTTAATTGTTTTCCTTTTTTTTTTGTCCACCCATTAAAAAAATTATCTCCATTCCTTTCTGTATTTTAAGGAATAGCTGTATTAGTTGAATTGCTTTCTTTTTCGCTGTAGATTTATATATTTTGAGGTTAATGGACATTTCTTCTTACTGTTGCCGGAAAGTGTATAGATTCTAACATTATAAATATTTGTGCCTAGATCTCTTTCATTAACTATCATGCAACATAGAGAATGTTAAAACAGTGATGACCTAGAGAATGAATGGTTGTAGAAGGGACAAACGTCATCCTTTACTCAAAAATGTATCTTGAGGTCTCCTTTCTTTGGTGTTTGTTGAGTTGTTTCCGGCTAATATCCCTCCCCATGTCATCTCACTCCACCAACTTCAGATGCCTGAAGGTTTTAACTGTGTCCCTCCTCCTAAGTTCATGTCATATCAGTATTATGATAATAATCAGAAAATCATCTTAATTCTACAACAACAACAACAAATGAATTGATATCAATTTTTTAAAACCTGATTTGATAGTATGATGACATGTTAGAGATGGAGCAAGAAATGTTATGGTTGACTCAAGGTAGCTCTCTTTCTGTTTAATTTAATTTTTGTTTTAGTATCACATATGCACTTTGCTTTCTCATATGTTTTATCCATATGTCAATTTTGATTTACATTTTCTATGTCAAAGTATTGTTCAGGTCTTGAAAATCACCTTAAAAAAGAAATGTGTAAGTTCAATTGCAAGGCCTTTTTTACCCTGTAGAGGTATAAAAATGTCTTTGTATCCTCTCAAGTCGTTGCTTCCAATCAAGTGCTGCTTTTAAGTCTGATTAGTATGTGTTTTAAATACAAAAAAGAATGCCATCTCATGAAAGGATCTGTTGTAAAAGATGAAAATTTTTATGAAAGCAATTACTTTCTTGTCCTGATCACAGGTCGTATATATCGATGTCTTTTTACTGGCTCTGTGAGCTCTCTTCTCACCCTTCCTTTGGACATGTTGTCAACGTGAGTCATTAAGATTTTTTCCCTTTTCAAAAAAATTTTATATCTTGAAATACCGTCACCATGTTTTACTAGTCAATATAATTTTCTTTTAATGTTGTAAAAGAATCCAGATTTAATTTTTGCTCCATTAGACCTAGGATCTTGGGATGTATTGAACAAAAATCTCAGTATATTACATTTATCGATCAATAATACTACCAACCTTTCATCTTTACCTTCAATTTAATCTAAGGGCAAATTTCTTATTTGTTTTCTCCTTTTTTATATTTTGATTATGTAAAGATGTAAGTGAGGAAGGTTTGTGAGGCTTTACAGTAAAAAAAAATGTGAATACATAAAAAGTTATGGATTACTCAAAAATGTATTAGTTTGGACATGAAAAGAGAAGGGACATGAGTACAATGTTTGTACAATGATGCTAGATATGGAAGAGGGTGATTGGTGAGTTGTAAAAGGAAAATTAATATGAAGAAAGTTGGGTCAAATGAAGAAGGTGCAATCAGTGAAGCCAATGAAAATTCCTTTATCTGAAAAAATAGCAACAAAAAGCACTCTATATGTTAATCTAACAGCATAAATCGCATTTAAATTTCAGAGAAAATCTCGCAGGGGACTGCTTTCAAGGTTGCCTTGTTGTGACCTGTACACTCTGTGCATTCATCAGCCTGGTGTGGCTACGTGAACAGATTCTACATGGCGGTGGTCCAGAGTGGTTAGAACAGCTGGGTAACCCAAACAATTTACCAAGGGTGAGTGGGCCACCTGGCAACTCTTGAGTGTCATGAAACATCTTACTTAAGTCTTGTATGCATTTGAGGTGTTGGAGTCTGTGTGTTTGTGTGTGTGTGTGTGTGTGTGTGTGTGTATTGGGGGGGGATGCTTGATGGCATTGCAGAAGGGAAAGGTTTTTACATCATGATTCACTTTCTTCTCCTTACATCTTTTTTTCTTCTCCTCTTCCTTCCTCCTCTTCCTCCTGTCCTTCTCCTTTTGGCTTTTTCATCTTTAACTTGTCCTGTTCAACACATCCTTCTCATTCAGAACAACATCCATCATGCCTTCCTTGACTCCATCCATATACCATTAACTAGGTCTCCTGCTTTTCCTCTCACCTGGTAGTGACTTCTGCACTATGCTTTTACTCTTCATCTCTCCTCTACACATGACAAATAATCCCAATCTAAACTCTCTCTTTTGCAAGAAGAAAATTACAAAACGAAAAAAAAAAAGAATAGTATCAAAATCAATTGTAGGAAGCCCGATCGGCTCATAGCTCATCCCTGTTTCTATAGCATAAAGTAGGCAGTGACAGACTTTATTCATCACTCTCTGAATAGGATGGCTACTCTACTGCAGAGTACATTTCCAGTCAAAGCTGTACCCATTTTGATCTGCGTTGAGTGAAACAAGGGTAAATTTTCTTGCTTAAGGAAAAATATGTATGTGGTTGTAGCTGTCGATGCACAGGCCAACATTCCACCCTGATCAACAGCGCCCCCAATTGTATAAAGGGGAACCCAAATATGGGGTGGTATTGTTAAATGATTGAAAATGTCCACATTATGTCTGGATGTTGTGGTTTTTTTTTTAGTCTTTAATTACTGCTTTAACTTTGCGAATAATGCAGTAGTTCTTTTCTTAAAGTCCTTTTTTACTTACCATGGGTTTGTTTGGTCAATAACCTATGTGCATATTCTTCTCTTTGTATTTCTAAAATAAAAACCTATTTGTTTTCTCACTTCTTCAGAACCCTGCTGGGCCTGTCCCACTGAATAACTTCAATCTGATTGGTGGGTTGGGTGGCGTGGCCCCAGCTAATGTTGGTGGCGGTGGTGATGCTGCAGCTGTACCTGCCGGTGGAGGGAATATTATGGTAGGTGACATGGATGCTGCCGCACCACAAGGTCAAGATGGCGAACCTTTGGAGGCTGATGACATGGTCGCTGACGACCTCAACAATGGAAATAATGCAGCCGCCCAAGGTAGCTTACTCATTTTTTCTTAATTTCTCAATAAGAGAAAAAATGCCCGCAGTTTTTAGTTTAGAATAAATCTGAGAGATTTGACATTATTGAAATCAGAAGAAAATGAAATAATAACATTTGTATAAAGAGAGTCCTCTGGCATTATTCAGATAAAATAGATCAAAATGAAGTAAGAATCAGTGTAATCTTTCTATTGTCAAATAGAAATGTTTTTGTAAGTCATGAAATTAGTAAGATGTCAAAATTATATCCAAGGTGTTATCCCTAGGGTATGAGAATGTCCATGGTCAAGACCTACACACCAGATGGCCAATCTTTGCATAACTCTTAGTCAGTAATCATGGCCAAATTCAACCCTCACTTGTGCCCCGCACACTTCAACCAGAGGCCTATTAGATCACTCAGTAGCCATTGTGATGACGCAAGGATGGGGTTTGCTGGTATTATGCCTTCACAGCCAACTTCTATTTAACATCAAGTTATGACGTCTGATGTTGAAACTAGTACATTGTTTAACCTATCAGTTTTAAATCGAGTTCCGAAACACCGCTTTTCTGTGTAATTTCACTCAATTTGTGAGTCGGTGTTTGACAATTTCCAGATTTATATAAAAAGAATTCTGCCTCAAGAAATCATTCCATTTAAGTGGCAATTCTGCTTAAGAGGTGTCCTGAATATCGGGGCTCACATTATTACTATTATTATGATTAACATTATTATTAATATTATTATCATACATCTGTTGTGCTTTACCCTGTTATTTTTAACAGATGATAATAATTGGAATCCCATTGAGTGGGACAGAGCCGCCGAAGAGTTGACATGGGAGCGGGTAAGAGAAATAAATTTATAATTTATGAAAAAGATATTCCATATTTTTATGTGTAGTTCAGCACATTATTCAACAAATTCACACTGTAGTTTTAATGTGTAAAATTAGTTTGTCAGTAAGTCATTAGTTTATAATAATTCAGATCTCGCCAAGAGTAGTTTACCTTGAAGGATATTTCATTCTCCTGTAAAACATGTGTACATCAATGTTTGTTCTTTTCAAATTGATAATTTCTATACTCTTGCTTTGTGAATCATAGAAAGGACTGACAACTGATGTAAGGGTTTTAGCTGGTCAGATAAGTTCGTATGAAAACCACATGACCCAGAACTTAATTATTTAGACATACTGTCTTCACACTATAGTTAAAAGAAAAAAATTCCATTTGCCATGGAAATTGTCACCCGTAAAGAAACATCCCTTTATTCGTAACATTTCAAACTTAAAGATTTTCATACTCCTTTGCAAGATATGCCTACTTCATAGTATACAGTTCAAGGTAACGAGGTATTTAGTTTGTGTGAAATTAGATTTGCAAATTTTATGAATTTTTGAAAAGAGAGTTTCTGAATATAAAGTTATCCCTTAAGTGTGTGTTAAATCCAAGAAATCTTTAAAAAATCAACAAAATATTGAGTTTTTGGTCCATAAATTCAACCAAATCCAATCTTTGTAGAATGGTATGCAATGCATTAACTTCACACTTACATTCTTACTTTGTTCATATCTTAAGGTTTTTGTGTCTTTTATTTCTTCTCTCTCAGTTGTTGGGTCTTGATGGCTCCTTAGTGTTTTTGGTAAGTTTCAAGTAACTCTTTTCAAAATAATTATTTTAAAAGCTATGATTGAAGTAATGAAAAGAGTATTTTACTTTTTTAGATGTTAATGAAGTTGATATGAGAAGAATATACTACAAAGAGATTATAAATTTGCAATGTTATGCTTCTGAACTCTAACCCTGATCTTTTTCTTTAACCAAAATTCGTCTTAGCCGAGGCTAAGCCTCAGTTTTGATTTCATTCATTTCCCACTGACCTTGACCAAGGTTAACTGATAGACTTTTCTTTTTAATTTTCCTTTGCTTGAAATGTTTGATTGCAAAGCTTGAGAATCTAACTTTTATAAAAGCCTATGATTTATTTTTCAAAAGGAGTTCAAGTGTAAAGTTCTGTTTGTTTTTTTAAAGTATTAAGTTGGTTTCAGACCTTTATTAATCTCAAGCTTTATATCATGTTCCGCACTCACAAAGTTCATGCGCTTGACCTCAGCTTTAAAACACAATGAAGAGCAGACATTGTGTATTGACGACGTCTGCTTGGAAAAAGAGATAATTTAAGTTTTTGTGAAGGACCATGAAAATTTCTTATCTGGTTTTATATTCATTTTATTTAAAGAATCTTGCATCCTTTAGGGAAGGCCCACGTAGTTTCCCTACATATTTGTTATCAAATTAATCTGCTGCTATAATTTTTACATTAACTAATGATGGAGAGTGATACACATTTCATCAGGAAATTTGGCAATCTGACAACAAAAAATAATGCCATAGAACTTTGAAACCTGTAATAGTTTGAAGCCTATTGATAAGTTTTATCATTTCTTTTTTTCTTTGTTTATTCTTTTCTAAACAGGAACATGTCTTCTGGGTTGTGTCTTTGAACACTCTCTTCATTCTGGTCTTTGGTAAGACTTTGAAATTTGGAACTATTAATAGATTAGTTTACTCCAGAATTTGATGGTTAAATTCAGCTTGTTACCTGCTTATTCATTCAATTTTAGTTTATTTCATTATGTATCATATGATTGGTGCATTATTCAGTTCATGTAACTTGAGTTTTTTGTCATAGGATATTTGAAGGATGATATAGAAAAGTATATAACATAAATATGACTAATATGTTAACATTTTGGAGCTTGAATAATATTTAGACCTTCTTTCTAGAAGAGCAAAAAGTTGGGCACTATCACCAACGGTTGACTTAAGTCAAGTCCTAAAACAAAGCTGTTGTTTTTGTAAAGCTTTATGCAAGTCATGGCTTAGTGCATTTGTTAAGATGATGCTGGCATGAAGCCTATTCTTCAAATGGGAGAGAAAGATGACTTGAATGAGACAGTCTTTCCATCTCATGCTGTCTTATGCTCTCACAAGACTGAGCATTTAGTCTTGGCATAATTGACTGTCAATATAATCCATCAAATGATATCCGAGAGTAATAGCCCATAGTGTTAATGAAGGTGACCAATGCCATGGATCAGGGATAAAATAGGATAAATCATTGACATTACATTTCAAATTTGGATTAATAGATATTCATGCACAACTTCATAAATTTTCTTGTTTTGAGCCCAGAAGATGAAAGCACAATCCATATTTTTTACATTAGTGTGGACACAAAATGGTTCAAGTTGTCTCATTTATAATAGATGTTCAGTTTTATAGTATATTGCATAGATCATAGGAATATGTAAGGAAGTAAGCTATTTAAATTATTCTACCCAAACATCCTCAGCTTTCTGCCCCTATCACATCGGCCATTTTGCTCTTGTCGGTGCTAAGTCACAGAATCTGGTACGTTTGATGCATCTTTTTAATGTAGCATTCCATTTATAATTTTTTGTAGCTCCTTCTGCTTTAACAAAATCTTATGTTAACTTGGAATTTGCTTGGGTACCAGCGGAGCAACAGAATTTTTAGAAATGGTGAACATGATTTTTTTTTTCTAAATGCAGGGGCAGTTATGGCCCATGTGACTTTGTTACAAACACAGTCTCTTGTAGAGAGTTTCATGACAAGTCAATTGCACACCACCTCAATCACATCAGCTCGCACAAGATGAAATAACATCAATTTTTCTGAAGCTTGGTTGATTTGATGGTCAGTTTTCTCCCCAAGGGATCTCAGTCAAGGGATTTGAAAACATCAACTATTAAGGGCCCTCCAAAACCTCAGACAACACTTCATTACTATCTCTGACAACATTCCAACATGATCATACAAGCATTCCAAAGAATGGATATTTAAGTTGGAGATGCAAAGATTGAGTGAAGATCAGCGAGGCAGTAAAATGAGTTAAGCATTCAAGGAAAATTGAATTCAAACTAATGTCAGTAGCAAAGAAAAAATGAAGACCTCCAAAAAAAAAAATCATCCTTTCCTCCAACCAACCAATCTCTTAAGTTTAAAGCGGCAAGAACATCTGCAGCAAAATGGTAAAATAATCTAGTCTTCAAATATGACCTACCACTCAGGAGCTCACATAGTGATGTCATTTGATTAGGTCGTTACCATGCCTGACTATTTTGGATATATATCTTCTAGTTTGTTGGACTGATTTTGATAAAATAAAGTGATAATGACTCTCGAGAAATTTTCCTATCAGTCTACACATACCATACCCACTTGTACATTTTAAGGGCACACTCTGTCTCAATGGTGCCCTTTTTCAGGTAAATTCCAAAAATATGAATTTCTTTAAGTATTCTCATTCTGCCTGGCTTCAGGCTGCTTGTTGCAAACCTTGTTCCAAACTTTTTCCAGAGCGCACTATGTACTTTTGTACTTAGCATGGCACTTTCATTTTGTATGAAAATAATTATCATTCAAGATGTATGACATATTATTAAGCTCTAAATCAGAAACAGACATTTGAATCTAAGATTGTGAATTGTGTCTCTTTGCCTGTGTTTTTTGGGAATCTGAGGGTTCAAAATGAAAATGCTTTTCTGCAACCATCTGCCTTTTACAATAAAGTTGATAAAAACCATTAGAAAAATAATCCTCCATTGTTTTTAATTTCCAGGTTGTAGCTTCACATTTTGAAGGTCTCTTGACGACTTTGACGGGTTACATAGTTATTGCTGTGTGTTTACTGGCAATATTCTCTTTGTGTGCCCTTACAAAACTTAAAAAGTAAGTTGATGTGATGACTGTGGATAACAGTTGCATCATTTGCATGAGATTGATTAAGAAAAATAAACACTTTCCTTTGAGGATAAGGCATTGGACTACAAAGTAAAAGAAGGGGCAGCATCTATATTGTTGAAAAAAATACAACAAGACTTTAGTACCCTATGAATGTTTTTAACTATGTCATTTGTAATAATAGCTGCTTGTATTGAACATACTCCAGTTTATAGAGCTAGAGTTTCAGTTTGATCATTTACGATTAGTTTTTATTTTATTTGCATATTGTCCCTGTTTCTCTGTGTCTTATGAAGGACATGTGTACAAAACATTATATGTTTTGTTTTGTTTTACTTTTTAATTGAGTAACCGTAAACTTATAAAGTATTTCTACATATCAAATTCAGGATTCTAAATATAGATTTATACTCAATAGTAGCATTTTTGCATTATTTAATAGAAGCTTGTGTAAAGATAATTTTTGTGAATTCAGGATTTTGTAAACACCCTCTCAAAGTGACAGAAAATGACACTCAAATTAATGACCTGAAAAAGGAATTCAAGATGATTCATATATAAAACATTTCCCCTTTCTTGTCTTGTTGTTGGTTTTAATGATTTTTTAAATTAGAATTAGACAACATGCGTTTAATTAACATATCAATGCGGAGACACTTTAATGGGATGGGGAGAAATGATTGACTTATATAATACATGGGATATTTCCTTTCATTTAGTCATGGTTGCTTTATCCATTTCAGAGGTCAGAGAATCTTCGGTTTGTGCTACATTGTAGTTAAAGTCAAGTTACTGGTTGTCATAGAAATTGGTGTCTTTCCTCTTGTCTGTGGCTGGTGGCTGGATATCTGCTCCTTGGTTAGTATTCTTCTTTGCTTGCTGGTCATTGACATCTGTAGAGACTCAAAGAATCTTGCCAATATTAGTAATCATAAGTTAATGATTGAATTTTAGCATAGTTTTCAACAAGATTGTGTTACGTTTGTTAAAAGTTTTAAACATCTGAAGAATGATGGAGGAAAAGTGATAATTTAACAATAGTAATCATTGACCCACCTTCCTTCATGTCTGAATGGGAAGCACTATTTGGCACAAATGATTAAATGTTTCTATTTTTTTTAAAATGTATGTTCCCATGAATCGTGTAGTTTGTGCTTATTGATTAAATCTTTTGTTTTGCTAAGCTTCTTGAGATCCAAGAGGGAAAACAATTCAATGTATTTATATGTTTCCATTATTATTATTATTTTTATTTTTTTTTAAATTATTATTATTATTCCTACTACAACTTCTAGTAAAAATTGAGACTTTAATGGGAGAGGCTGTTGTTTTGCTTGTTACTCTTCTTATCAAAGTGTATTTCAATAACTGAATTTTGTTCAGCAAAATTGGCAACGGTGGGATGAAAATAAATGATAATGTAGCCCTTTATAGATCTACATTTTGGATTGGCAGTGACGGTATATCTATATCTTGATTAGATAGATTTGTCCAGATCTAGCTCCAGATTTAAATTAAGATTTAGATTATGTTGGAAAGTTGTCTTTTTGATACAGTAGAATCTATCTTTAATTCTAGATTTAGATTTCTATAATCTAGAATTAAATGGCCTGAATCATTTCTTCATTTTTATAATTGATGAAAGTGGATTCATACCTGTAAATTGTTTTTGTCGAAGGACCTTGAGTTTTACAGCCCCAGGCACTTTTTGGTACAACAGACGCCAAGCGTAGGGTTGAGAAAATGTATGTTCAGCAGTGTATGTTATTGTTCCTCTTCTGATACATTAATGTTTCGGACAGTGATGTGTGATGGAGACGTAATTTGCACAATGCAACTTTTAAAAAGGCTTATCTCATCTTTTTTTTCCCCTGTGCCGCATACCTGTACCACCATTGATAGTTTGCGTTACCTGTTTAATCCCCTACTGTTAATAAGCCACCCTCCATTTTAAAGTCTTTCATTTCTTTCCCTCCATGCTGAATCTTGCATGCACAACATTAGATAACAAGCTGTAAGTATTAGTCTACAAAATTCTTTCATAGTTGTCTACCTATCTCAAGTGAGGCCTCTACCCAAGCTCATCATCCTAATGATGTTCCGACTGAGATTAATGTTAAGTTGCATTCTTTATCTATTCAAAAGTTGACCATGAATGTTTTCAACTTATTCCTATTCTACTTACACGATGAAAGTGAAGAGTAGGACACTATGAAGAGGGGAGATGGAGTATCCAAGTCTGTACCACATTCTCAAGACCAGAGTTAGCCACAGGCAACGCTGAACTTCCACTATAATAATAGTATATGATTTCATGTCTCATGCTTATCTTTCTTGATTTTAGTAAAAGACACCATGTTAGCCTTCTGTCAATGCATCAAACAGGGTTGTAGAAATGTTAGGTTTTCAGTATGTTTGTGTCTGCAAAAATTTCATTTAGCCAAAGAAGCCCACTGACTCCATTGCCCTGTATTTCTTGAAGTATAGGATAATTAGTTTTATGAAATGAATTCACACTTGACTTTTCTATTCTTTCTAAGAAAGAAGAAACAAAGTCTGTCAATATCATTGTATTACAATTCCCTGAAAATCATTACATGGCATCACTAGCTCATCACCTAAGTGTATTTCTAATGCCTGTAATTCTGTAGTCAATATGCTCTTTGCATCTGCAACCCCTGTGTTGCAGCTTTTTTGGTGGATATTTACATATGCATTATGAAAATAATTTTTAGTTAACCAGCCATTTGTGCCTTTAGTTGTGATATACACTGATTTTGTAAGATTAAGTGATTAGTAATTATGTTTGTGATTTGTCCTATGCCTAGAGCTTTTTACTGCTATTTGAGGCAATGTTATTGTGATTGTAGGCCAACATAGTATTTTCTTTGTCTTTCTTTTGTCTACAGTCAATGTTTGATGCCTCATTGAAAGACCGTGAGTCTAGCTTTCTGTCATCTCCTGGAACATCCATGTTCATTCATTGGCTGGTGGGAATGGTCTATGTTTTCTACTTTGCCTCCTTCATCTTACTAACCAGGGAGGTGCTCCGTCCGGGTGTTCTCTGGTTTCTACGCAACTTGAATGACCCAGAATTTAACCCAATTCAGGAGGTAAACTTTTTTGTTTCGGTTTGGTTTTTTTAATGCTGAATTTGAATTTTTGAAAAGTCGTACCTGCTTTTGAGAGCTTTATGTTTTTGGATATAAGAATGTTGGACAAGGACAAAAATATATATTAGAGAGAACACAGAGGTCAATAGGTTTAGAAGAAAAGTGAGATGGTTTAGGCATGCACAAGGAGAGATGAAGGGTGGACAAGCAAGAGTGCTTAGGATGGCACTGCCAGCTCTCTCTCTCTCTCTCTCTCTCTCTCTCTCTCTCTCTCTCTCTCTCTCTCTCTC